>JAULCE010711038.1:0-15532 GCA_032359355.1 Macoma nasuta | reverse complement strand
CACTTAACATTTTGTTTACATCAAGAGTTTGATAATCAAGAGTTTGACTTCTGTCTCAAGTGTTTCGAATATTGGATCCATTGTAAAAATATTGTGAAGCAAGTGTTTGATAATCAAAAGAATATAACACTTCTCTTGGCAACTCTCAGGACCTTCAGTCCTTTGATTTTAGGTTTGTACCATAACATTTGCATATTGTCTGGTTTTTGGCCTGGGGATTGCCCCTAATGCCATAGTTAGCATACCGTTTTCTGCTACCAGCAAACTTTGACCCCATTTCCGAAGACATACAACACAAAAAAAAATCCTCAAAAATGCGACAAAGTGCATGCTTCCAGTGCTTTTATCTTTCAAAGTCTTCATATGTATAGCACTGGAAGTATTTTTAGGCTTTTATGTTGTAGTGTGGACTAAATATCATAAAACTTGTTAAATAATGCAAGACCCTACTTTCTTTGATTCTTCTTTCACTTTCTTTTTTAACGGTTGACGTCATAGTCAATGGGCTGAATTAGTTCAGGGGCGAAGCGACTTTGATTCAAGTTTTCAAAGATAATATGTACTTCTCCTACATTTTTCAACATAAAACGATCTATTGTCAAACGCTTAACATTTTTCTACGATCGTTATCGATTATTTGATCGAAATCGAGCTATAAGGTTTTGAAGTGGAAATTAACGGATGACGCGATAGTCCACGGGTGCGAATACTGTTTGTAAGGAACAAGAGTTAACCCCTTTTAGCTAATGTCGACGCACAAACACAGAAATATGCAGAAATAAGCAAAATGCATAAATCCCTCAGAAAGCAATTTCAGTAATCGATATTTAACATCATGAAGCTGATAACGCAATATATATCAAATCTATAGTCAAGTGTCGGTATTTAGTCTTGAAGCTTGTTAGTGTGATTAGAAACTACGCAAACACGTGGTTGATTTGTTTTGCCGGGTTTAAACCTCTTGGATCCGGATCAGAGTTATTAACCGTCTGATCTTGATTAAGGCGATTTTTAAGAACATTATATTTGTGGTCGCGCTCAGCAGTATAAAGGTTAATAACAAACTCGTAAAGCCTTTACCTTTTCCTTAATATCTTTGGCCGGGAACATCAATTCAGTGAATTTGTATTTTGTACAAGACGGTGAATAAAATGTTTTAGAAATTCTGCCCATTCACAAATATGCAAGCTCTTGAAACTGTAAAGATGCACTTCGAATCTGTGATACATAACAATTATTTTCAAAATGTAAGCTATGTATGCATGCAAATTTATTGCATGATGTACTAAAGCCATGCACTAAAACTAGCCAATTCAAGCCTCATGCCTACAGTGCTCTTCAGCACTTTGATTATGATTGGCTTTATTATCATACAGCGAAGAAGCCTATTGATTTAAGGTCCGGTTCAGCGATTGTTTTTTCTGCAGTTAATCCCATTTATGGATATTTTGCTTTTGCAATGATTGGTGTATTTTGCGTCACCGAGGTGCTCTTGTTGATAGTATAGAATATCGTTCAGTTTAATCTGGAGAACAATACATGTTAGACCTACCATTTGAAACACAATTTGTTGAATCAGTTTTCACTTTATCTTTAGAAATACATCTACAACTTAGCGATATTGGTAGTTTTTCTGCACAAAACACGATTTGGTGAATAGTGAATGATTTTGCCTATACCGATTTGGACATACATGCATCTAGATTCGTCCCGATTGTTTTCAAACACGGAAGCAATACATTAACATTTATTTCTCATTGGAACGATGTATGTTATAGTTGACTTTGCATCGTCTTATATATTCTTATATTTCTCAATTATATAGAGAATTAAATTGTTAGCCTTTGAAGCTGTTGATATCGTGAATTTACGCAGGAACGTTCTGTTACATGGCTTTTTAAGTTAATATTTATTTATGTATAGATAAGTATACTGTTAGACTTCGAAGCTGTTGATATGGATAATTTACACAGGAAAGTTCCGTTACAAAGCGCATTTGTACGTGCATGTGGATTAAACGGGTCTCATTGATTTTCTTAACCGTATGTAAACGTGTTCTGGCATACAATATTCGCATTCGGTCCAAAATAAGTATCTGAAAGTCGACAGAGAAATATTGATTGGAACTCAGGAATACTAATAAACTTGTCGTTAGACGTCATGTAACAGAGTCGTCCATTGTGAATGGAAGTGTAGATAGTATCTCTCATAGGACCATGCTCAAAACCGACTGCTTCGCCAAGCCATCACAACGCTTGATCATCTCTCGTAGACTGCACAGCTATAAACCGTGCTGGCTGAGAAAGTGCACGGCCAACCCAGAGATAGTATCAGTAATCAAGACAAACTCCTACATCCAAGCTTTGTCTTGGATAGATAGACCAGCCATATATTGGATCGGCTGTTATAGGAAACTATTTCATCTCGGCGCTCGAGCTGCGAAGATATAGCTCATTCAGCTATGGCTCCGCCATCCAGTAATGTGGCATAGATATCTCATCCATCGTTTGGCTTGGCTGCAACAAGAAGCTTCCTCATCCCAGCGATTATATATAGCTCGCATAGCAGATGGCTCAACTATCGCATCTGTCGGTTAAGTCACTGCTGTATATAGCTCAGTCATCCATGTTTGTTGTCGCAGCTCATTTGGGCTTATCTCGACTCATAGACAGCACAGCCGTGTTAGACAGTCGGGGCTCAGCTAACTAACACATACACAAATGGCTTCGTTATCAGCTCAACCAACCAATCGCCTACCTACTCTAGATATAGAGGATATTAAATGAGTGTGTGCTTAGTGTTTAATTTAATGAACGAGTTTGATGAAATGATATACTTACTTAACTACAACATCAATCTCACTTGAGCTTCATTCAACGAAAAAGAGCCATCAATTACGACACACACTGTAGACCGAGACCAGACTCACAGTTGTCAAACTTAACACCTCATCAAATAAATGAAGGCTTTTGGGGGCATTCTAAAGCTTCAGATAAAACGAGATCGTTGTTTTTTTTCTAAATCTACTGTATGAAATATTTTTCTGGATCACGTAGGCCTTTACGCGTATCTGCAAGTGATGGCTATTGAAAACAGTGTAGGAAATGAAGCATTTGCTCGTAACGAACAAAATGCTCCATTTCCTACAATGTTTTAATACAATCTAAAAATGGCATTTTGTTTTTGCCTAGTTTTTCCTGTTGTACAGATTGTTTCCTTGTAAATAAGTCTAAAAATAGCTTATGGAAAAAATGGTAAAACCCCCTTCCCGCCACCTCTCCTACAAAACCGACGCCGACCTGAATACCGTGTAGAGTCTTAGTGATGACCAGGGAGGTGATCATCGAGGTTGATCCCCATCACCAGGAACGCGTCGGGAGAGGTCGTAGCGGTGTCGGGAACGACCATTGTTTGAGGCGAAAGTTTTGAATATGTTAAAATAGTTTTAGGACCTATCCCGACAAAAGTCCAGATCGTGGAATGTCGTAATATAGTCAAGATGGCCGTGCCAGATAAAAGCAAAGTCGTGGAGAACCGCGTGTGAATATTTTCACGAGAGTCTTTGTCTACCGCCTGCGACCCAAACAAACCGATACAATGTCTTTGTTACGATCTCTCGAGTTTACAAAAAGACCCGTCAACGCATGTTCCCGCCTTTATCAAGAATGCGCTGCAATCTTGCCAGGTCATTTCACAACCTATGTCCACGAAGTGGATATGAGCGCATCACTTTACCAGGCGTGATTGCCGCCTAAAATTAAAAACAGCATTTTTCTTCTTGCAACATGATACCTTATATTAGGGAAAACACGTTTGCTGGTTGAAACACACCCACATAGTTCACCCCTATCCACGACATGGATTTACCACAAACACAGCTAGTCTGAGGACAAGGCTGTTAGCATTGGACGTCTTTTTTCAGCTACTCTCATTTTTATATATTTAAAACAACGTGATTCACGTGACACAAACTGATCTTGGTAGGTCGTAACGTAGTCAAAGATGACGTCATAGCAAGTCGTTAGAAGTCATGGTAGGTCTTGGTCGACCATAGCATAGTTTTAATTGGCCATGCCACATCGTAATGGAGTCGTAGGATCCACCAGGCCGGATGTGGAACGCATATCTTTACAACTTTCTTTACACCGCTATAAAATTGTCGTTTGCAAACATTCGCGTCTGCTGAATGTTAACATGCATCCAATTTCCTTGGAATTGTGTGAATGATGTAGCCAATTGTCAAACATATTTGATCCGGATCAAACGCAAGGTGATTTTTCTAGCCTTTGGATGGAACACTTAATGATTGGACAAGAGCCTGTCTTCACCGTGGTAAAGTATATCGACACCCGGATATAATTGTATGGCTCCCTAGATTATGAATGTAGGTAACGATTCACAATAATATAAACTTCTTACATGTTACCAAACAAAATTCCATAGAAAATGTCCCTTATTATTTGAAGAACGAATATGTGCAAATTCTTGTTTCGTGATAATGAAAAATATTTGTTCGTTGTTTTAAATCCTGGTCAGCCACCGCGTGCAACACGTTGACTGCTCTAGGTCTCTTCACTTCGTGTTTGTCTGAGTACCCCATGCTCGAGTCGGTGCTTATAATGATAGAGAAAACATATAGATTGCCAAAACATTGAATATCAGAGCCGTAATTATGCTATTCATATTGTCTGTAATTTGAGTTTTAAGGGTTTCCTGTTAATTCTGTGAATAATAATTTTCCTAGAGTTTGAATGTACATGTACAATAAACCACATCTTTTACTTGCTGGTGCATTATGAGAGTGAACTTAAAGATATTAATTTGACCCGTACAATATATTTAAGGTGATACAAACGTTATTCTTCATTTTCTCACGCGTTAGACTCTAAGCTTTATCAATATTCACAAGTATATTGTAGTGTGAGCCGCGTCTAATCTGGCTCCACACTGTTTGACACTTTAATAAACACATTTGTAAACTATTCAAGAATGACCAGAACATTGGAGTTTTCCCACATTATTTGCATTGGGTTAGTAAGCATTGAAACGGTAACGAATATCACTGATCCCACTTATTCAGACCACGCAAAATTGTACCACAGTTAACTGAATCGTTATTTGCTATATATTTAATCGTATCTTCTTAATGATTAAGGAATTGTTGGAAGTGTAAATCTAAACTTGACACAATAAATTTGAAGATTACAAATGTAAGACTAGAAAGATGTTTTTTGTAATATTTGTCTCGCCTGTTTATAAAATCTGTTCCGCAAATTGCACCGCATGTGTCTCGCAGCACCCTTCCGCAGCATCCAGCACCGATATGGCGAGTATCTGCCGACTTTTTCCGACCCCTCAGACACGCGCCAATCGCGCCCCCCTTTACTGTGGAAAAACAGCCGATTCGCAGCCAACAATTTCACCATTCCGACAACCTAACGACAATAGTCAGTAAGTTCGTCATATACATCGCACGTGTTTCGCAGCACCCTTTCGCACCATCCAGCGCCGATATGGCCACTTTGGCGAGCTTTTGTTTTCCAGTGTACTCCCCGTAGTAAATATAAGCTTTCCAGCTGCACCTTAGACCCCACATGCAGGGAAAACGCTTGCGCGACTAAGGGGAAATTTTCACCCATGAGACAGCCCCATGAAAAGCCTCGCGATGTCCGCATGTGTCTCACATCACCCTTCCGCACAATTCAGCGCCGATATGCTGAGTATATGCCGACCTTTTTTTCGACTCTTCAGACCGGCGCTAGCTTTTACTGTGGAAACAAGGGAAAATGGAAGTGTTCTCAGCCAGCCTGTTTTCGGCCTTCGGACGGCCCCAACGAAAGTATCGGGAGAATCAAGCAGTGCCTCACTTGTGTCTCGCAGCACCCCTGCGTGCGCACCAGTCAGCACGTATATGGCAATCATCTGTCGATTTCGATTATTGTCCTACTTCTCGCCATTTCTTGACTCTTTTCGACTCTTTTCGTCTTTCCCCCTCAAACAAGGGAAAAACGGCCACGAATGGAACTCCACGACGATGAAAATAAGACTCGGGGTGCAAGTTTGGCAGGTAGTGACCTTCCGCTTGCATATATACATATACTATATAAAACTGCCAGTCGACATGCTGTTGCTGCCCATATTTAAGCATGGTAGTGCAGGCATGTATGTGTCATCTCAAGCCGGTATCACCCGCGACCCTGATAGGCAAGGGGAGAGTCGCTTAGGATGGGGGAGGGAACACACATTCATATGCGCCGCCGCCCGATTAAAACTTAATCGATTTAACGAGCAAGCAGTGCAAAATGTTTCGTCAGTGGTCAGATGTGCGTCCGTATTTCGTGAACAAATATGACGGTTTAAAGGCTGAGTCTCAACAGATTACTTTGTGGTGTCTTCTCTACTAAGTACGACACTCCGACCGACGCGCTAGGTCGTATGCGGATGATTTTGAACTGCTGCATTTTATCATGAGGACGGACATGGCCTTCCAACGACGACGATGTTCAAGTGATCACATCAGATAACCTTTCTTATTTTAGCTCGTCTTATTTCAAAAGGAAACATCGAGAGTGATACTCTTGGCATGAAATATTAAAACACATGTTTTTCGAAACAATGAGCATATCAATACCCAGTCATATATCTTTGGTTTTAATAATTATTCCGTAATGCCTCTTTTTCGACTTGGAAAAAATGTCACCAAACTGTAACATTACCTCACAAATCAAACACTGTTCAATATTTATCAAATAAGACTTAGTACACATGTGTATACGAGCAATATTCATGTTTACACCAAGACATATAACTCTGGCTTTGATAGTTATTAGTTACGCCCATGTTTTGACTGTTGATGATAAAAAGACAGGCGTTGGCGTTCGCTCTATGATACTCCTATTGTATTGTACTTTTGACTCTACGCTAGTGTCCCCCATCCATTTAACAAATCGTGCATACATATTGACTTTTCTATTTATACACATACATTAAGAATGTTCTAATTTACACCATAATAGTCTGTTTAAACATATTGTATTGTATTATGTTCAATATGAATGGAACTAGTGTTGGACCACAGGTTTCAAAAACATTAGTTATTTGGCCCTTATCCAAACAGTGATTATTCAATACAATTTAACATTGGCTATAAGAACACACAATAATTGACAATTAGTTGGTTATAAACTGTATCAATAGAGAATAGCAACAATAGAGAAAAGAGAGGATAGAAAGAAAGTAACACACCCGTTGTACATGTACTACTGAATGTACTACAGAAGAAAAAGCGTGTTTCAATATTCACAAGAAAGAAAAATATAACTTTTAGAGGTTGATAGTTCTAGTATAACAGGTGTTATCCATCCCCTAAATGAATTATTCATTACCTTAATAAAAAAAATCTTAGGCGAAATAAAGACTTTAATATTTTGTGTACAATATTATATATAGGAATACTTGTACATGGTGTTTTAAAATGCACATACTGAATTTGCACTAAAGGCCAAAACCTTAATTATCGTATTAATAATATATTCGTCAAAAAACACGTAACTGCATATTTGGCAATTGTTTCTTACGTGTTATTAGAAAGAAATCGTCAGAGTTGTACGTACGTCCCGTATGTGCCAATTTTGAATCATATGTGGTTTTAGCAGATCTGACCACTGACAACCTAGGCAACTTAAACAGTTTGGGTCCGAATCAGTAGCCGGTTAACCAAGCGCCTCATTCAAGTCAATATTATTCAATATATACTCAGTTAAAACAGTTTTAAAGTTTTCTGAAGAGGGTGCGGTTCTGTTGGCCAATTCAACAACAATAATAATAATAATAATAATAATAAAAATGATGATAATAAAAATAATAATAATAAGGCGATCTGGAATAGTAATGATATGTGCAAACAGTGTGAGGCTATGCGTGTGGTCGCTTTTTATACTGATTGGCACTTGTATCGTCAACTTTCTGCTTTTATCCATGCAACTCGTAATTCCAAGGTTTCATATCAACAGTTTTACGTTTTCTTTACGTTTAAATCGTAAAGAAAATGCACGCCTCCATTGTTTGTTTGTGGTTATATTTCACTGAATACTTTATGAAATAATATGTTGCATTTGGATAAAATTTATATAAGCTCTTGATCCTTTTCACTTGTTGTATGTCAGTGTATTTAAGTGTAATATGTACTTGTCAGACATGTGATCGATTACTTCCAATTGTAATAAATTACATTACGATAACGATAACAAAGTTTGGGAATACGATTACGATTACATTTCTTTAAAGAATGTAATGGATTAAATTACGATTACATTTTAAAATGTAATCATGATTACATTTTGATAACATTCGATGACATTCATAAAAAAAAGAAACATTTACACTGATTCACATTTTTGAACAATTTATATACAGTTCAGCACTAGGGTAATCATACACCATGCACTGAATAGTTTACTTGTTGATCTAATCAGGGTCTACAATGTCTTCTTTTTTCTTCTTTATATTCAAACAATGATGGTTCCAGATCAGTCACTGGGAAAATCAGCGTCTGATCTGGATCCAAGATTTTTAACACTCAGACAATAAGTTAAACATACAATGTTTAAGTGAATCAGACGATTATCAAAGTAGACAGCATTTTGAGCAGACAGTTTTTGTCGCTGGATAAGGGCAAATATGAACAAGAATAATACTAAATTAAACTAAGTTAAGTGAGTTGAAAATGTTGACATCGTCTTGGTAGATCCAGATTTAAAAAAATATCAAAGTATTAAGAAGCCATAGTGCAAAGGCCTGCTTTTTAAAGCCTACTAAATTCAAAATACAGAGTGCTGGTTCTAAATGTATAGTACACTTGCATATACCAAATTATGCAATAAGGTGGATTGATGTTACCACGATAGGTGTTTGGTGGTATGAGACCATTTAAGTCACAATTGACAAGTGATCATGTTATTGTTATAGTTTTCACACATGTACAGTCTATTGTAACCTTAGTGTAAGAACACACTATCTTCTCCTTCCTATACTTGCACTTATTGAGTTTTGCACTGATATGATGGTTTGTATTTTTCTCATACACTTTAACAAAACATTGTTTTCTGCTTCAAAAGCGAACAATTGGTTTTGAAAATACTCGTTTCTTCACATATATACTATAGTTAAGTCTATTGCAAACATTGATATACTGATAAACTAGATGGGCCTTGATATACAATGTCTGTCATTGAACACATCTACTTTCTCTACATGATATATATAATAAATAGTTCATTACAATTCCAAGGAGGTGGATAAAATGAATAGTCATGAAGTAAGAGGTTCAGGATGAATAAAGAAATTCTTCTAAAAGTAATCGAAATGTAATCGATGATTACATCATTTTTTCACATGTAATGGATTACGATTTTGATAACATTGAAAACATGTAATTGATTGCAATCGATAACGATTACACGATTACGATTATTTCATGTCTGGTACTTGTGTATGTAAATCGTAATACATACGTTAGTGAATAATATTGGGTTTTAACTAATTCCAAACTATTGGCGACTCAGATTAATACAACGACTAGCGAAATGTATTGGTCTATTAATTGCATTTCGTTTGCTTGACACAAGCAATATAAAAATAATATAACATTTTAAAGGAAATACTTGTGTTCATCACACCAATATTGTGTAAAACATTTATTAAGGTAACTATTAAGTCTTTGTGTTTGCTTGGATATAAATAATATGATATAATAGTGTATTTCTTCAACTTGAATATATACATTTCATCGATGTATCAGTAATCATGAACAGCATGGCAATAAGAGAGGGAACACAACATATATGACCAGCAAAAGATTAACACATTTTTACATCAAAACATGTTGGCAGATAGTGTAGATCTGTATTAAGATAGGAAGCAATGTACATGTATATCAAGGACGATCTAGTTCTGTGCGAATGCTTAATTGAGGCGTGACATGGCATTAGGAAAACATACAATATGTCTTAAACTTGCATAAAGCCAGAACATCAGCCACATATCATTATTGGCAGCGCCTCCAGGAAAACATTATTCGAACAAATATGACGGTTGAATAATGTTTATCAAAATGACAACGAGCAAAGTTATACTTAAAGCCAAATATTTCACAAAGACTTCAGTCCTTAACCTCATATGAAACATTTCGTCTGCCCAATCTCTCTTCTTCTTCTCTTCTAAACCTTTTTCCATTTCGCCGCCTAATTTTTAAGTGTCCGTTGTAAATGGTTTTGGATCAAGTATTTTAACGACATTAATAATAGAAATCATTAAATAAACTTTGGCTTTGCAGAAACCCTTATATTCGGATAATATTTTATTGCTAAAAAATGAAGCCCCATATCAGACGCCGCCTTCTAAGGCGGCGTCTGATCTTAGACTAAACTTTTTGGCAATGTCGGTTTGAGTAGCCTATGGCGTTGAAGGGTTTTAAAACTTTGTGAAACCACTCATCGATTGGCAAACAGCTAAAACCAAGATCAGACACAGAGTTACTCTGGATTCAAGCTGTTTGCAAAAATAACAATGACCGTAAATGTCCAGATGAGTGTTTTAACAATATTGTGTCGTCAAATTTTGGTCTGCTGAAATTGTCGTGTGCTTGATTTCTTTCAGTTAGTCCAATCAGCTTAAACTTTGGTATCACTGTTGTCAGAGTGTCATATCGCTTGGATCCGGATCTGATTTACTCGGCGTTTATTCGGGGCCACGCTGATTGGCAATAACACTATGGAGACGGTTAGCAAGATAGTGATTAACCTTTTCCGCGCCAAAATTAAAATTGTCGGTTGTAACTGATCAAATATTTTAATGAAATACATATTATAAATACTTGAAATGTGGCTTGTCGGCATCTGATCTCGGCCTTCGTTTTATTTACAATGTCGATTCGAGTCGCCTATGGCGGGCAATGGTATTACATCGGTAACTCGGCGTCTCATCCGGATCTAAGCTGTTTGACACTCGACAAATATTGTTGTCAAATTTTAAGTTAATCTGTGAAAAAGAGGCAGACGAAATATTGCGCTTGAGCATAATTGCTTCCGGCAGTGAAGGTGTTAATTAAATCAGATATGCATCATCATCAAACACGCGCCTTATCGCCGCGTCTACCTCAGTTGTTGCATTCCTAATCATATCCTGCATTTCTCTTGTAAACAATGTATCAGTGTCTGTGTTGTGTTTTCTGTGATAGTTGCCTTCTTGATTCTCAAATGCACACCAGAGAGATTTATAAGTCATTGTTATATTGAGGAATTCGCTAACTTTGTACATCTCATTGAAGAAATCTTGCTTCAGTCTTCGGTATGACAGCAACATTGTTCGGCCTTTGTAGTTGTTAAGCCAGCTCAGGTAGAATGCTTTCCATAGTTTCGATTGGGCAGTAACCCAAAGCTCCCAATCTATAATATAAAGTTTAATACATAACATCATATGAGACATGTAGAGCATATATCATATGCTATATTTATTAAGATGAAGGAGAAATTTCAGTTCAGGAAAATATCAGTTTTAAGTGTGTTTTTTTTAAATATTATGAGCAAATGTTCCAATTTCCATGACATTTTCAGCAGTATTTTGTTCTAGATGCTTTGAAAGGCACCTTTATGTGAGTAAGGGTTAAAGGGGCATTTGCTAAATCTTTTGATAAATCTATATAATTGGTCAGAGTTCCCCCAAAAAGTAACATACATACAATGAATCAGATAAAAAAGGTAATGCGCATATCTGGCCATAAATACCATTGTTTTACGAGTTTTAATAAAACATTTCTCGGAATGCTTTTATTCGACAACAACAACCGTTTGAATTTGGCGGGGTTTTACGAGAATGTCCGGAAAACCTTTCGAATATCTGAACATGCGCAGTACGTTTCTCTGAAACTTTAACGTAAACATGTCGACTCCCACTGAAGTTTGCGATGTGCAGAGCAAAATCGGCCGAGTCAGAGAAAAAAAAACGTAGAAGTTCTCTATGGGAGGAACTGAACAAATGCCGTACCAAGATTGGCAATCTACTCGGCCGCTGGAATGCGACACCAAAGAAAACTGGTGCCTAAAACAAGTCTGAGCTGTCTTGATCGGTACGGTAGGTTTCGGCTTTTATGTTTATCGCACAAATTAAAAATGTGTCGTAATATGAGCAGCGATTGTAAGAAGGCCAACAAGCTATGGATCTAAAGCAATAAAATGGTTTATATTTTGTACGTCGGCTGATTTTATTGTTGTACATTGCAATGATTCAATTTGTTATCGTTGTTTTGACGGTTGATGCCCCAATGGGGAAATTCACGTGACTCGTAAATTAATTGTATAGTCGGACTAGTATATAAACCAAGTGGTCGCATTTACAAACGAGTAGTGTTGAAGTTTGAAGTAAAGCCAGATACAAACAATATTTTATTTCGAAATGTTTCGTCCATAGACGTTTCGACCTAATACATATTGGACGGTTGTCCTTTAAGATAAATGACACACTAAAAGCTCAATTTATTTTATGAATAGGACAGTAATGTTTAGAAAAATAACTTTAAGATATATGTAGTCACTTCTTATTTTATTAGCAGACACTTGCCTGGTCATTAAAATAAAATTAAATTCAGTTATATGTTTGATGTTGAATACATTTTTATACATTTTTATTAGCCTCTTACCTTATTACACCAACAATATATATCAATGTCATTTTTCAAAATGACAGACAGTGGTATGAAATGTAGATCTTTGTAGTAAACAAATGATGATCCAGTGTCAATAAAAGGTAATCATATCGATGAAAAGATTTGGTTGAAAGAATCACTTCACATCATTTCACAAGTTAGCATCAAATTAATTTTTAATTGACTTTTATGTGTTAAGTACCCCAAAAGAACATAGTGACAGGCTATGGTGTCAAAATTCCTCCACGATACTATACCAGAACTGCTATAGTTGTTCATTTGTCTCATGGTATTATTATCCCCACATTTTTAAGAAAAAAAAGGGGATATAAGAATCGCCTCCGTCTGTATGTGTATCGGTTCGTTATTGTATCTCCCCCTAAACCCCTTAAATGGTTTATTTCATATTCGGCATATGACCTCCTTACATGATGGCGGCGTGTAAGAGCAACCTGTCCTTTTGATCCGACACAAGGTGGGTCGGGCAGGGCAGGGTAAATAACACATTGCCCGTTATTGTATCTCCTCCAAAACCGCTTGACCGATTTATTTAATATTCTACATATGAGTTCCTCACATGATGGCGGCATGCAAGAGCAACATTTTCTTGTGATCCGACAATACAAAGCCGCTCTACTCCAGGCTTTAATTAATTAACCAGTTATGCCCCTTTGTTTTACTTAGAAAAAAAACAGACAAACATTATCGTTTGCCTTGCAGCGCTCGTGTTTACAGTTTGTGAGCAGATTCATTCAAATATTTTAAATGGTACCATTTGACTTTAATTAACACAAAGAATATATGCGGGCTCACATGCATGTTGTTGTAAGAATTAGTATATATATTTGTGTCGCTCACCAAATTTACCTTAAAATCATTGAATAAGTTACTACTCTAATTAGTTACCCAATGCTTTGGCCATCCTGATGAGTAAATTAATTGACATCAACAAGTGAACTAGCTGTTTCACTTTAAAATGAATTAAAAATGAAAACAAAAATGATCTGATTTTCTGAAATGGGTCTTACTGTTGACCTGGATTGCACATGTCAGTAAAATGTATAATTGTTGACCTAGATCAGACTGCTTCCCCCAGGGGCAGTCAGATCAAAGTCTTCACCATTTTCCCTGCAATGCTGGCTAAAGACTTATTAGTTACGGCCGATAAGATTAGTTACAGAGTTTTTTATTATCCTTTCATTTCAGAAGATCTTCCATTTGATTATCTGGCATCCAGTTGGTATTATCTACAGTGAAACAGACATAGAAACTCGTAAGTCTTAGACTCTGTGAAAGTGTGGTTATTCATACATAATCCTTTCACTATTTACAGCATTCTATTTATAAGCCTTTTGACACCATTGTCTGTATCAGACTATAACAAATGATACTAATACATTGGGAAAAAGGTAGATTAGCTTGTCTTGAGAAAATAATATTGTCTTCACAATGTTCCCATTGTTATTCATGTTTGGTGATTTTCTTTTCCCCAGGAAATAACCTTATTCCAAATATAATTTCAGTGTGATTGTGTCTAAAAGAGTGTATGAAGTAAAATATTAAACATTTGCTCCATAGGTGCCCTTTTTACACCTCTGTAAGAGCTTGTATTTGGAAAAACTGTGCAAAATTGAACATACGTTAAATTTGGCTCATTATGAGCAAATGCTACATTTACCACATGTTTTAAAACCCTTTAATTTGTTTTGTTTTCTTTTGGAGTAAAGGGTTGAAATACTTCCAATACTTGTTGACTCATCTGATAAATCCACAAACATTAAGTTTAGGAAACCATGGAGCAAATTAACCATTTACTCTATATGTTCACTTTTTGACGACTCAATGGTAGCTGAATTCAATATTATTGTTAAAAATGAATCCTTTGTCCTGATTGCACTTAAAGAGCAATTGCTCAATTCACAATTTATTTTCAATAAAATAAAATTTGGTATCTTTATCTTCATAAGTAATTTTCTTGTTGTCAGATGCTTTCATTGTGAATGAGTTTTCACCGCCGTAGTCGCCTTAATGCGTCATTGAAAATAGTGCAGTCCCAGATCAGACGCCGCCTTAAAAGGAGGAGTCCGATCTGGGACTGCACTATTTTGCAACAAATTATTCCCGTATGCTTTGTATATATTTCTTTTATTTATTTCATTAAACTATTTGATATCAAGTCAAATTTGCAAGAAAGTGGAGTCACAGATCTGACACCGCATTAAAAGGCGGCGTCTGATCAGTGACATCACTTATTTGCATCAAAATTTATTCCGAATTTAAAGATTTTGGAAAATCAAAAGTTTATTTATGACTAATGTTTTTAATTCGTTTAAATAATTGATCAAAAACCAGTTACCACCGGCAATTTTAAAAATGTTGGCAGCAAAAGAGTTAAATGCGTAAAAGATTGCTTAGTTTGGTGCTTAAAATTGTATTTATATTCAATTATGTCATGTTGAAGTTTTATTTCCTTTACCTTACAGTATAAAGTTGAAAAACCGAAAACTGCCAAACAAATTCCTTGGTTCAGTGGAAGCTTCCTAAATCCAATTGAGTAAGTTCATTTTGATTGATAAAGGTGTGTCTCATACCAACATTACGCCACTGTCACTTTCACATTTGAACCTCGTTAACTCTTTCGGCGCCAAGTTTAAAATTTTCGATTGGGACTACTTTAAGAGAAAATGGTTTAACGAAATAAATCACGAAAACGATTAAATATTTGTTGTATATTCCGAAACTGTTAATACGGGATTAAACTTTGTTGCAAAATAGTGAAGTCCCAGATCAGACGCCGCCTTATAAGGCGGCGTCAGATCTTGGACTGCACTA
>JAULCE010711037.1:0-24187 GCA_032359355.1 Macoma nasuta | reverse complement strand
CTTGCTAACCCGGACACTTTTTTACAAAAAACTGATGTGTTGTAAATGCAGGTGGCTGCTAAATACAGGCTGAAAGTAGTACAGAAAGCTCCTATGGGAGCTTTCTGTATTACTTTTTGCCTATATTAAGCTGTTAACTGTTTTAAAACAAAACACACTTCAGTCATATGTGTGAGAGTGTCGGGTTTAGAGAGGTTTTACTGTATTGATAATTAAGCTGCTGTTTTCAGACTTTTCCACATTCAAATATTCTTATGAAAATGATGAGTATTTATGCAAAGGAAAAACATCATATTTTAATTGTTTTTAAAACATTTTAGGAAATGGAGCATTGGCTCATTACTAGCAATTGTTCCCTTTTCCTACAATGTGTCCAATAGTTGTCTGCTACAGAGACGCCAAAAGATAATAGTAGCAGAATGTATTTTCTTAAATACTATGCCACTAATATCTTATTAATATTAACATGATCTGTTACCATTATCTGGAAATGGTATTACTGGTAATTACTATCTGTACTTTTGGTTCAAGAGAATGGAACAGACAATCAGACGGATGAATGAAATAACAGACAGACAATAGATTTCTCCGTAAAATGGATGTAATTACTTGAGATGGAAAATGAAGCATAAAAGACTTCAACAGATAAATATCAAAGACAGAATATGCATTTATTTTTAACCCTTTCGTCGCCATAGGCAACTCTAGTCAACATTGCAAAAAGTGCAGTTTCAGATCGGATGCCCCCTTAGAAAGCTGTTGTCTGATCATTGACTTCATTCTTTTTTGCCACAACATTCAGTTGGAATATTAGGGTTCAGTTACCCCAAAATTTGTTTAAATATTTCTGTTATTTGTTTCGTTAAAATATTTGACTCAATACCAATTACAATCAACTCTTTCCTCATTTTCAAACATCATCATATTGACATTATTCAGCTTAGATCCAAATCAGATGTTGGGTTACCCAGTGTCTGCACTGAGGATCCAAACTGTTTGAATAATTAACACAGTTAGAAGGCAGTTATCTTGTTTTTGCACTACGGTGAAATTTGCTCAATATTAGCAATTGCTCCTTTAATTACCCGCAAGGTTTTCAAATCATCATGTATAGAGGCACAAATCAAAATCCCTCCATAGAAGTGCCTTTTTTAGCACCTCTGTAACTGATGGTTATTGACAATATTGCACAAATGAAGTGTTTGCTTGTAACGGAATTGTTTTGAAATTAGTGTAGGAAATGGAGCATTTGCTCATGATGAGCAAATGCTTCATTTCCTACAATGTTTTCAATAGCCAACAGTTATAGAGGGGCTAAAAAGCGCTTCAGTGGAGGAAAGGGTTAAACAAGTCCGTGGGTTTCGAATAATTTATAGCAAATTTACAGAATTATTACATTAGCATAAACACAATACTTGGGGCACGTTACGTACATCAGTATCTTAAAAAGACACTATTATAATGTACATAGGAAGATCAGGACCTACATGCTCTATAGTATAAACAAATGGAGGAACGCTATTCTTAGCCGTTTAAAAACTGAACTCTACATCATATCCAACAATTTGACATCTGGCCAAGTGTGAATCGTTTTTTTAACTATGAGAATCTCGGGCCGGATCAGACGCTGAATGACTCGGCGGTTGATCTGGCTCCAAACTGTTTGCAATTCTTAGTGTTCGGCGACTAACGCGTTAGATGAGATAGAATATCGTTCTGGCTGTAGACACGTAGCGTAGAACTGGGACCAGTGAGCTGCCGTCTGATCCGGGTCTATGATGCTTATGTCTGTATTATATATGTGTAGTCTAATCAATAAAGTATCAGTGAATATCTTCTGACAAGGTTTTCAATGTCATTCTTTCTGCTGGTTATTATTAGCAAAAACAGTAAAGCTTACCGCCACGAATGCATTTTCTTATTACTTTTAAATGATTTCCAAAAAACGCCTGTAAACCAGCATCGCAAACGCTGAATGTAATCACAATCTATATTGTTTTCTTTTTTTCTGCAACAGTTTTACCACCCAAAACCGTTGAAAACAACTAAGGCAATCTGGCAATATTTTAAGGTTATACAGTACCCCTTTCTAAACAGAACTCTCTTTTTTTACACAAATCTGATGTGACGTTAATAATGCATGCAGAAAGTAATGCAGAAAGATCAAATAAGAAAATTCTGTATTACGGTCTGCCTACATTAAGCTGTAACTGGTCTTAAAAAAAGGTATGCCCGATTAAGAGAGTATCCGGTATAGAAAGGTTTTACTGCATATTGTCACTGAATACAGTGAAGATTCGAGAAAAGTGATTTCTCTCTGGAAACAGAACCGGACAGGAATTTGCTTTTTCCGAGCCTGCCCTAAACTTGCGCATATGATATAAACAAGGCTCAATCTTAAACAGAGCTGATATGTAAGTCACATTTTAAATTAGGCTGGGTCCGCGAATAAAACTGTTAAACTTATGTACAAATGGGACATGATCTGTAAAAGAAAGCAGTGTAGACCCTGGTCGGATTTCTTTCGGAAGGAAATTGATCATGGCTTTCACTCTTGCCGATTAATAGGCTTACATGAGTAAAAACTGGGCTTATATATGTAGGTTCTTACCTATATCACCATTAGAATGAAAGAACGCACAATTCGATAATCTACGCAATGGATTACATTACTAATTTAAGAAGTTTTGTTTTTTAATTTACAATAAATCATTTATTTACTTTCAATATTGTACATCATTTTTTGAAACATGTTCTGTTGCCTGTCACTGACATTGTTAATAATATATATTCGTAATTATGTGTATAATGTATTCGGGTCATCTGTATATTTCCCTGGTGAATGTACATTATGGATTATCGTGAACTATGCATGTCACCTGTCATGTTCCCCCATGCTAGGTTATTTGATATTTCAAGTGCGGATGGTGATTTATGCCACTTTGGTAGGTGCCTACCTCTTATCAGCTGTCAACCTTCAGCCAATCAACACGGGGCAACTCTCACCGACCATCGCAGTACAGTGGGCGCGGACTACCCGTATCAATACAATTATGCATATTCATGAGGCTTACGATCTTATCAATGACACGCCCCGCCCACTTTGTCCCGTGTGAAGTCTTCGCAATAAAACTCGGAGATATTACGGGATTCGTCAGATATAACAAATTATTTTACAATTGTAAACTACTTTATGGACTTAAACACAACATCATCAAAGAGATTCCATATTTTATCTGCCGAGGAGAGGGAAAGTTATTAATTGTCTGGATTGGGTGTAATATATTCAATTTATATGTGTTTTGTGGACATCGATTATTATTTCTAATAATAAATCGTCATAAATAGGACAAACTTTGAGCGAAGTGAACTTTTTCAACTTTGAGACATTTTTGCTTCGACTTGTTTTGCCTGTGATTTGTTGCACGATGTCAGCAATGGTAATGTGCCCGGAGAATGCACCGTCGTCGGCGATGTTTCAGCGCTACCCGTCCCCGCCGGTGACCTACCCGTTCAACAACTTCGCCGCCTACAACACCACTGGCGGACAGCAGGACTACAACCAGTTTCAAATGTCCGACCCGTCCGTCCAGCAAGCCTGGTACAACGCCATGTACGGCGCCCGGCCGGAAGAGTGGGGTTACCCAACGAACACCACCAACGCGATGACGGCCACGCCGCCGGGGATCGGACAGTACTCGTACCGTGGAGGACCCATGGGGATCGACTATAGCCAGAACCCGGGCCACGTCGCGTCTTCGTCGGATTCTCCAGGAGACACGAGTTCCTCAAGTTCTACAGCAGGATCCCCCTCCAACAAGCAGCTAAGACCGCCGTATGACTGGATGAAAAAACAGACTTTCCAGTCTGCCCCCGTCAATGGTAAGTTTAAGAAGTTACATTGTGAGATGCGCTATTCTTTCCCGTTAAAGCGCTAACGTAACACATTTCAGTTTATTCGTGAAGATATTATTTCAATGAATGTCAACCAATTTGGAGACGGACCAGCCGCCGAGCAACTCTGCGGCTTATCTTGCTCCAAACTGTATGCACAGATTATCTATGCTCGGTGACTAAACCGTTACCGTATAGTTGGGAAAGAATGGCGTTCCTAGAACCACTATATCATGCATTTTTCAAACGCGAAACATAACCAGGTTCTATATTATTTGATTAAACGATAAAATGTCCGAGAGCCCAAAGGTGAGGACTCAATTAGGGTGCCGCGGCTTGTCTGGGTCAACATTATTTGCAAATGCACCAGATCTGTGTAACAGTAAAATACCCACATATGATGCGCATGTATATATTTGCTGTACTATAACTGGACTATTTTTAATAATTAACAGTCTTAGTGACCCGCCGTTTGGAGTCTGTATAGAAACCAAGATCAATAATGTATTTCGAATGGTCTATGGCACGAGTTATGAGCACCACTGTAAGATTTCCAGTATGAAGTCGTTTCAAATAGCGTGAAACTTAATCCGTGGCCATGTTAAATATATTGAGTCTGATCAGAGCTGTGCAGCTGTGGTCAAAAAGTTGTCTGGTTAGTAACTAACAGTGAAGACCCGGATCAGAGACGTCTGCTCTGTTTGCAGGAAATCATACAGTAATATTCAGAGTTTTAACGGTCCCAAACGTCTTTCAAAGTCGGCATCAACGTTTAACTTAAATGTTTCGGAATGTTCTATACATTTATTATCTCAACTAACATGTTTACTTGAGGATGAATCGCAAACAACGTAAACCAAATTCACCCGTCACGGAACTTCCAAAGCTGAGCCTGATTAGTGATTATATCATATGCTATTTATTTTCGGGAATATTTAAGACATGTACGGTGTGAGGGGGATATTACCAGATAAAATGCTTACATTACGCACACGAAATGCAATTAATGCTATTTACTGACATCTTCCAAGACTATTGTGAATATTTGATTACAATGAGTGTCAATCAGTTCGTAGCCAAATAAGTCGCTCAGTAACTCGACGGTTGATCAGGCTCCTACCTGCATGTATAGGGGAGCGATAGTGTGACTAACGCGTTGGTAAGTAAAGTATATCGCTTCTACGAGGTTAGGAATCTTACAAGTGTAAAATAGCGCGGGCTCGGGCTGATCAAGTTCTGCTTCTGTAAACGGGACAGTTAAGTATATATGCACTAAATGCTGACCGTGTGCAATCAATATTTTCGACTGCCTCATAAATTTCACTGGATGAATAATTATGAGTCTAAGTTATAGACTTAGCTGGTGACTCGGCATCTGATCTGACATTAAGTTGTTTGTTTGTCTTATATGTTTTATTTCGATCAGCTGGGCAATGTTTCATTTTAGGAATACCAAACAACTATATCAAACGTAATTATCTCAAATTGTATGCATGTTATTCGTCAGCATAGTGCAAAAACAAGATAGCGTCATATAAATTAAGATGGCAGTTATCTTTTTTGTACATTAAGGTGACGAAATGTGCCGTCACTACATTTGAACCTATTCTGATTACAAAAAAGCAATGATTTCCTAACCGTTTGATCCAACGTTATTAGTGGCGATAAAGCCTCGTAGTTCTTTTGTCTTGAAATGGGCAAACAGAAATAAAAGACCTTAATGAAATGGCGGTGAATTAGTCGAGCCTCGGCTCTTAGGCAATGGATAAATCAGCCGTTATCTTTCTATCTGTACGTACATAATCATGAGCTTCGTTTCATCTTAGACGTCCCTTAAGCTTATTACTCTGAAACTGTACTCGTAAGTTTCCTAAACAGAGAAATTACATTAAAGCAGGATTGTCGACTTGAAAGAATACATTGCTGATTGACTGGTTAAAGGGTGGAGGTGTGTGTGTGTGTGTGTCATGTATAGGCTATATACCGGACTTACTCTATGTCTTGGACCACCCCGAATAGTTGCTGTAATTACCCGTAAAAACGTGACAAACTGACTTATTCTTACAAATATGTTCTCAAAATGACCGACCATAACGACAAAATACAGTAGGCCCTGATCCGACTTCCCCTGGTGGAACAGTCGGATCAGGTTCTTCACTGTTTGTACGAGTACTGCTTGGTCGAATACTTCAATTAAAGTAATTACGACAGTAAGCGATTAAAATTTAAACAAAAATAGCGGAGAGAACAACGATTGCGTACAAAACTTAGTATCACAGTATTCCCTTACTTTGGTTTCTCAGAATTACTCTATATTGAGTTTTCAGTTTTCATAGCAGCAACATAATGTGTCTTACGAATAAACCATTTCACAGAGAAAAGCGACCGTAAATTCTCAGATCAGCTATTACATATTAAAAGGTTGATTAGGGTATTCACTACTTGTTACAATATATAAACCCCTGTTCGGTAATCTTTAGAAAACATAGTTGTTGCTTGATCTCCAATGTTCATTTATCGATCTTTGGGCTAAACTTGCACAACTTTAATAGGAAGTTAAAGATAACATAAGAAGATGGGGCTTTTTGTTGGTGTGCGCTTCATTCTTAATCACCTATTTTATTATCATTATCATTTATCATTAATGACAAAATTTAAATTTTATCATCTTATACTATTTCAAAAATTAATATATACAAGCTATCTATGTGAAGTACCGTTTTGTAGCATACAGGATCGATCATTGTGATAAACAAGTCACTGTGTTGTCCCTGATCAGACGCCGCCTGTAAAGACGGCGGCTCCTCTCTGGCAGCACTACTTTCAAATAATGTTTGCTTACACATGTTTACATGCAATTGGACCGGATGACAAGCTATAACTTCATTATGTCTACTGCATATGGTCTGATTATAGTAAATAATTATATTAAAATATAAAACTTAACCCTCTTCTCGCTATATGCGTCATAAGTCACACTAGCAGTATACAGTAAAGCCTCTCTAAAACGGACACTCTTTTAACCGTAAATATGATTGCAATGTGTTTTAAGACAGGTTACAGCTGAATGTGGGCAGAAAGTAATACAGACAGCTCCTATACATGTATAGGATATTTCTGTATTACTTTTATCATGAACTAAGCAGTCACCTGCATATACAACATCCGTTTTTGTTTACATGTGTCCGGTTTAGAGGCGTTTTACTGTAGTCTCAGATGACAGGAATACCAAGGACAGAGGTACATGATGGCTATCACCAGATCGTGCACCTCGTTCTTGATTTTGTTGAAATATTCACAATCATGAGTTTTGCAAACGGCGGCTAATATTTGGCATCGAAAGGATTAAATCGAAGACATATTGCGATTTCTAGAAATATAAAAAGAAATTGAAAGTGACTTGTATTTTCTTCGTTTCTGTTTGGATGAAATAGCATTGGATAAAGAAAATCTTCATTGTCATTGTCAGATGATGTACATAAAAGTTGTGTATATACCCCGACTTATACTTGAAAAGGAATGACTTCATTCAAAGGCAATTTTCTGTCTTGTGTATGTTTGGTTGAGATTATGTAAGCTTAGGTCTGGTATATTCAACTTGAAAAGTCAATCAAATGTCCGGGTCGCTCTAACAAAGGTTTAATTTATTTCCCCCGCTATCTACCTTTGAATCAAAGCTCGCGACTGGGCCGGTGTAACTCGGCGCTAATTCAGATAATGCCTGAATTCGGACCACTCTAGGCGTGAAACTTCACAAAAATCAAAATACGAACTCTCACCTATGCTTAAATGACCACGTGTGTTATCCGCGACAATTGGGTACCGAAATAAATAAGACGTTAAATGGGTCTTCTTTGACCGTTGACCTGTTGAATATACAGAGATGACGTAACATAGGTAAATGAGAATGGACGGGTAACACCCTGGCTGTATAGGGAGATTCGATTAAGGTAAATTGGCAATGCTCTAACGCATTAACCCTTATAACACCTATATTCGTCACTACTTTGGAATAAGCAAAAGCTTGGCTCCAGATAAGACACTGATTAACTCGGCGTCTGATCCGGATACGTCTGTTTGCAATCAGACATTTGGATACACAAAAAATAATAATGTGTGGCATGATGTTTGAAATACAGGCATACGCGATTCTGAGCAGACGACAATTTTGATCCCGGTGTAAGCTCAGTATTGTGACAGGGACACACGCTTACCTGAATAAGATGTGTCAAAACTGGGAGTTTGTCAACAGTTTTAATCTCACGGCGGCTTGCTTTAATGCCTTCTTTAATAACATCTAACACAATAGTCAATGTATCTTTAAATGTTTACCCAATCCCACGTTGCATGACAACTAAATTTCGCTACATTCCTTGTTTACACGTATAGTTTTCTTCAACAGAAGGGGGAGAATCTATCTAATGTTCAGTAGTAACAGACTGGAAGTGAGTAATGTAGCACGATTGTTTTCAAATCACGAGTGTTTCTTGCATCACATATTTAATCTAGCTTAATAAATATGAGAGATGAGTTGATAATGAAAGCAGGATAGACCACATGTCTATGTCTTCCCTGTCTGCACCATTTAACTTCCATTTTATACTTACTGTTTTGGGCGCTTGCAGCTGTAAACTGTGTATACCTGGGATGCCTGGCCTGTTTCCACGAATGCTTGCAAAAGTAATCAAAATTCAACAAAATCGACCTGTAGACCACAACTACCCACATAGGTTGTGACACGTGCATATTCGCGAGCATGGCGTACTGTGTCGCATTCTTAACGCCTCCACCTGCCTGTCGCGTGCTACAACACTTCAATATTTCATATTTAGGCAATTATGAGACAGGTATTAAGTCCCAGCGCGCGCTCTTGGTGTCTTGCCATCGGTTAATTGTATCACTTGCAAACACCGGTGAACGAAATGAGTTTGTAGATATTGACCCCTATTTCGTTACGTAACAAAATTGCAAAGACAAAAGTCCTAGATCAGTCGCCTTCAGTTATAGCGTTGGTTGTCTATTTCTGGGACATCGCTGGTTAGACTCAGGCCATTGTTACTAAGGATTTCTATGATAAGGGTAGGGCTAATGGTGAAAAGAATATAGAACTTCCTCCATGTATCGACCCTAGCATGACCGCTGATCAGGGTCTAGAACGTTTTTTTACGTAACGTGTGAAAGCTTCATTTCGTTCTGGGGCGTTCTTGGTTACATGCTACTAAATATACAAGAGCCCTTTTTCGCACCTGTCGTACATGCCAAGTTGAGTATTATTCTGCTCATGAGAACTTTTTTCAAAACCAACTGTTTTCTCATTTCTAAGTTATTCATTTTCATCGGGCGAATTAGTTGTAGATGCGTCTTAACACATGGCGTAATGGCTTGGTATGTGTTCAGTATACACGTATTTTCTAGAGCACAATACGTTAATCTCCCTTTTGACCGTTACTAAAATGTGCTAAATTTCACACGTCTGTGATAATAACATGACTGATAGTTTTAGGATGCTTCACATTAAACCGTGAGGTAGAGCAGAACGTAATCATTGTGTGAAGTCTGGAGCGACCATTACACTGATGTCTTGTTTAACCCTTTACTTAATGAATAATTGTGTCAAGCTACACCACCCTTGGAATACTGATCTACTGTTTTATCAAATCAAGCATTTAGATAGGACGAGTCTCTTCAATGACAGATAGGGAAGAGTTTGACCATACACAACACCCCGTTATACAAACAGTGCATACCCAGATCTTGATCTTCACTGTTGGCAAAAGTATGCGTATTTTTTATGAAGTCATCGAAGTTTTATAGAGAGAGACCGTCTCGTGAGAAAACCCGACATTTTTTAAAATTGTTATAAGAGTTTATCGGACCAGCCGACGGTCTGCATTATTTGACATTCGTCAACTTCAATATATACACAGTTTGTTGTCTATCGCTTCAAACAGTGTACGCCCCGATCCAATTCCATGTTGGTTGGAAATATAGCGGCTGATCTGACTCGACACTGTTAGTGATTTAATAAGTCTATTTTTTTATTGTCGCGGTCCCGTTAATGTCGGTACCTCTAATATTTATTTAGTTGAGATATTTAATCTTCACTAGTTTGCAGACGACAGTTTACATTTTGGCGCCAAAATGTTAAACACGAACATGAACATGATGTTCGGCTTATCTGTATCGGATAATGATTTTACAGCCCGGTCTGGTACTGCAGGCTCCTGCTGGGATACTCACCCAGGTCTGCATCTTCACAGACTCGAACTTCTCCCTTCAGACTTTCAAATGTTTCCTCCTTCTGATATACAATCGTTCCCCATGGAGTTGCCCAGTATCCAGAAACCTGCTTCCTATCTGCTACAGAGATTTGTCTCAAATAATTCAGAACGAATCGCGCCTTTTCCGAAATTTACCGGAAATAATCGATTGTCCTTTGGATCACCGTGCTTTACCGTTATTGATTGTCTAACTTAAGATCAAAGGAATAAGCAACCAGATGAAACACAGTGTGTCTGGCAATGCAAGTAATTATGAGTACAGCGTATTTGTTAATTCATAGATATTTGTAACATGGCATCCCTATGCGCATCTATGATTATAAATTAATCAATTGAAGAACATGAATTATTCTTTTAACATGTAGATACGTCTTGTGACCCTGAAGCAGATGACATTTGAACACTTTGTAAAAAATGGACCACTTTACTCGTAACCAGCACATTTTTCATTCCCACAGTGCATTTAAAACCAATCAAAGTTGGCGTTTGCATTTCTCCTATATATTTACCTTTTCGTCAGATGTTTTAATTGTGGATGAGCCTGAACCAGGTTTTTATGATTTAAATTATAAGATAAAATAAGACCAGTCTATGTATTTATGTTTAAATATAATGTCACAACTTTGGTTTAGGTATGAATTGTGTAGGCAACGTTAATTGTGGGGTGAGCCTCTTTTATCTTGTAACTAAGATTAAGCCGATTTTTCAAAGAAATCAAACGTTCATTATCGTTTTCTCCCACGTTCTTCCGAAACACACACGAACCGACCTCATATTTAATAACAACATATTTTAATAATAAAATATTTGCAAAACGTTTGCTATCGGTAAATAGAAAAGCAAAGTTTTATCAGAATCTTCCGAATTTCATGTAATTGGAACTGAATTTCATTTTGCGCGCTAAATTGCAAATTGATAGCAGGTTTAAAGCTCACTTAGCTGTGGAAATCTTCTTTAAACCCGGCCGAGATTTACACCTAACCCCGAGGAACTATTTACGTTAGCTTGCACGCGATAAACGTCCTTATTTCAAATCTATTTCGCACACGGTTCTTCGTAAGAAGCGCTTAGGAGGATTTCAAACGTCTGTGTTGGTTTAGTATTAAAATAATAGTTTTCGAGGCCCTGCCAATTTTTATCCAAAATAAGGCATACACAGATAAACCGTACCTTTAAACTAGTATTTAAAAGTTATCTAATGTTTCATATGGCGCGTTTGATCTTGAAAACATATTAGATTTAGATTTATCCTTTATTTAAGTCTTTTCATGGTTATATACAAAATATACACATATACATACATGTTCTATTAAAAAGAACATGTAAACCATGCCATTCATATTTGATTTATAAGAGACTATGATTTCTCACCTATTTAACAAAGGCAAGGTGAGACTGATTAAAAACACCAACAAGGTTAAAATACTTTACTCAAAATTTCAATCCTACTCTTTCTTCCATATGGCAAACTGCTTGGTGCCAGACTAACCATCGTGTAACTTGACGTATGATCTGGCTCTAAACTGTTTGAACAAAGTTTAAACGATATATAACCATCGTATGTCCATTAAGGAAGCTAGACCAGACATCGATACATTCGCTAACTGGTCTGGGTCTCCATTGTTTACAGATTAAATTAAACATATATAGTTAGGCCTAGTCCATCACATACATGTGAATCTAAAAATATACACAGCCTCCGTTAATCGTAAAAACACGCACTATTTCAGGGAAAAGTATTTGCCTGTTTAAAAAAGTGTTAAGATCAAAGCAATATAAAATATCGGCCAAAAAACTATTATTATAAGATCCAGTTTGCCCCAGCATAGTATAGATAGTCCTTGTCGCCGATGTTTAGAAGTTATTATGACCGTGGTTACTCTTTGGCAATCCAGAAGAATTACTGACAGTATAATACACGTCACACGAGTTGATTATTCCACATAACACTGTGTTAAAATTGTCGTACAATCGGACTGCTCCCACAGGAGATCGGAGACTACGCTATTTGCTCATTTTCTGCTGGACGAAAACTTGGGTAATTACCAACTATACTGATAGATAACAAGACGATTTGTTGGTGTACAATTTGAGACAATTTGAATGTAAAATTTCAGCACAAGAACATTATATTGAAAGTTTTTATGTACAACTATTATCCTACGGATAACACACGAAGAGCCGCTTTCTGCCATAATAATTTTAAGGTGTCGGCAAAAGCCGCCATAATTGTAGTCGATAATGCTCGCACAGATAAAAAAAAACTTCGGCGTAAAACCCGCAACGAATCTCACCAATGTGCTATATTTGCTTATTGAAATAATTGTCTTGATGCCGCAATCCATTTTAAACCCAGAATATTGCATATCTCGTGTTAAAAGAGACACACGCAAATGTTTTTTTAGGGAGGGTGATGATATTAACTAAGTGAATCGTTATGTCCGCTTTCGATGCTATTTGTGGCGTACTTTCCGGTTTTACCTTTAAATGCCGATATAAAATGATGTAGACCCGTTTGAAACCTACGTTATGTTGAGCTTGTTTGAATATATAGCTCAATATTGGTCAATAGAGTTCCACATACAAATTGTGAAATGTCTATCGCGTTCAAACAGTCGTAAATGCCATTTTCAAAAAAACGTCACTCACGTCTGTTTGGATGAATCCAACGAAATGTAGTTTTAATGAGGCCCACAGTTGATGCAGACGCACAAACAGTTATTCTCATTTGCCTAGCAACATATTGGTTGCTATGTACCCTGTCTTTCCACGGCAAATATTGACACCGCCTGTGATATGTAAATGATCCATAATCGTGATTTATTCAATCCCAAACGATTGCCGGCCAATAAATAGTGATAAGGCTGGAAAGTTAAATAAACCAAATATTTTATGGACAGACAATGTGATGCAAGACAGACATCACCTCGAGGCTACACAGTACGCGCGTCTCCTCCTATTCTGTATTAACCATTTCGTCGTCAAATTTAAAATTGTCGGTTATAACTGGTTTTGGATCAACTATTTTAACGAAATAAATAACAAAAATAATTAAATAAACCTTGGATTTTTCGAAACCCTATTATTTGAAATAACTTTTGTAAAGTCCCTGATCAGACGCCGCCTTCTAAGGCGGCGTCTGTTCTACGACTTCACTTTTATGCAATGTGGATTCGAGTCACATGTGGCGGTGAAAGGGTTAATGTTATACATTATTTCAAGGGGGTGGGGGCTTCAACATGCATATTCACGACGACAGTTGTAGAGGGTTAAATAGCTTTGTGTTGTACCAGGGTGAGGGTCTATCTTTAACCAACTTCATTAATAAAAGTATAAATAATATGAACTTGATTAAGTGTATGCTTCACAGGTCACACAATTCAAATATGGCATATTCTTTGATTCAATTTGCTCGAAAGTTGGATGAGCTGTTGTAGCGGGACATTTGATGCAGTGTATGCTCTGAGCCAGTTGCTGGCTACTTCACTAATGTATTTTCAATGACCACATAAATTGTTTACCTAATCGCTTTCAGCAACTTCCGGCCCAGTTACGTCATCAAATTAGGTGTTCTTCGGCTCATTTACCGCTTCGCTTGTAGGTTTGCGGCAGCGTTGGGGGTCTTGCGGTCTAAATAACCAGAAATTGTGAATGGGCTTCGCAAACTTGATTAACCTCGATACATTTGGCTACGAAAACCCCATAACCCCATCAAAGCGCTTCAAAGGAACCGGTACTGTTACCAATAATTGGTTTGAAAACTAAGTGATTCTCTTTAGCCTATTTGCTGTCTGCGTTATTTTATATTATTTTAATTTGGTTTTTCAGAAAAAAAATAACAATTTGTTTAAATAAGCAGGACAGCAATGGAAGCAAGAAACGTTTTTTAACTGTTACATTTATCATACAGAAAATACAATTCTCCTTAAAATTTATATTCTGCATGGTACAGGGAATCAGTGATCTCGTATGGAACTAGATGTGACGCCGAGTAACCCGGAGTCCCATCATGATCCACTCTTTTTTTATACTGATTTCAATCAATGAAGTTATTACAGAGAAGAATTTTGAAAATTGCTGCATTCGACAAATTTACTTGGGAGCATACTGTACTTAGCCACTTACTGCAACATTATTCAGTCACCTAATGCGGACAGAAAATATATATACATGGGTTAACGAAGCATCTCTGTTATCTATTTCGATACAATATTTTGGAAACTTGTGAAACCAATTTTTTTTAATTTTGCGCCGAAAGATTTAATTTGAATCTTAATGTTTGCAATGTCCCGTTTAGTTCGTGTCCAGCAAGACAAAGGGTAATCTTTATATCTCTGTTACACCACCGATTGATTTAGCGTAAATGTGTCAATTAGGATTGGATGGCGACTGAAAATGAACAATATACATGTATTAGCATGGATATTTTATCTGCATTAGATAACAAGAGATAGAGAATTTGACCTAAATCCATTAATCCTAGATCAGCTAAATCTACATTGAATATTAACGTCATTGCTATGTCAAGTTATCCGATATAAACAGTGCAGTTCCAGATCAGCCGACAGCCTGGTTCCTAACTGTATGACAATTGTGGTAATATAAGTTTAAAAAATGTCAGAAAATCTGCGTTTTCCCGAACTATTTCCATTTCGTTTGTGTTATGTTAGTGTAATGTGGTACAGAATGGGATTTCTCCCACTGTAAGAGGGGATTTTCAACTTGAAGCCAAACAATGTAGCTGAGAGGCTATAAAATTTTGAGTGTTATATATGAAGGAAAATGTCAACCTGAAGTTTCCCTGTATATTAATAAATTTTTATCTCAAATACTTCAATGTTTCCCCACTTTCGTAGAGACAGGATCCGCAAATAAAGCCGGTTTGGACCAAAGCTAAATACAGAATGTTTTCATAAACAATCAACGTTAGAAACTACCGAATTCGTTCTCAAGAATTTAAATAATATCTTGACTAGTCACGACTGACGAACGAGCATTGACAGAGTTTGGTGAACATATCAAAGAAAACACACCCATTCAATGTATTTCCAAATAAGGGTATATTGTATGGCTCAACCATGTATCCATAGCAACGGTGAACTATATTTTCTTTCCCGTTTATCTCCCATGCAACGCAAAGTAATGCACAATAAATGAAACTTCTTTTGAAATATTTCATTACTCGAAAGTTGCAATCAATTTGGAGCCAGATCAGACGCCGAGCTTTTCGGTCGCTGATTTATCTTTAAATTGTTTTATGGATGATCAAAAACAGGGGATTAACGCTTTAGCACGGATAAAATAGCTTTCCGACTTCTGTATACACAGGCAAATATGGCGACCAGAGTTTAAAACTGTTTTGTGATATTTTTTCAGGCAAGACGAGAACCAAGGACAAGTACCGAGTTGTGTACAGCGACCACCAAAGACTCGAACTCGAGAAAGAGTTCCACTACAGCCGCTACATTACAATCCGGAGGAAAGCTGAGCTGGCCCAAGCTTTAGCCCTGTCCGAACGCCAGGTAAATCATCAAAACATGTGTCATAAGCTTTTATTAGACTCGTCCTAAAATGCTTGGTAATAGGTTAAAGGTTATCAATAAAATTTGAAAAAAATATCCTTTGAATGTTTTGCGATAAAGGGTTAAAGTAGACTTCAGGTAGAAACCCCAATAATGTACTTAAAACCCGCGCAAGATGGCACATGAGGTCGGTTTGGTTCTCGAGGCTGTCAATCAATTCCGCCAAATTTTGATGACAAACACATGAACTTATCCGTTCTCGTACGACGAATCCATTATTTCGTTCGCCATCCATGCCATTAAAAGCGCCATTACGAATAGTGCAGTCTCAGATCAGACGCTGACTCGAAATGCGGCGCCTGATCAGATACTTCTTTTTTCACACACTGTGTACAGTTTAGGAAAAGCCAGAAGTTTTACTGGATTATCTTATTTGTTAAATATCTTAGCTTAATTGAGTTACAGCCGACGAGTTTAAATCTGGTGCAGAAATAGATAGGCGATACTCATGTAAAGTCTGTAGAGGCTTCCCCTCCCGACACCAGCTTTTTTAAGAATCACCTGTTAATATAACAGGGAAATTCATGATTAAAGTCACTTTGTCATGCTTTTTATTGTTCCTGTTCAGTTATAGGTCAGAGAAAGTGCCGTTTACTTACCCTTTACTCCATATGATATTCTAAAACTCATTTACAATGATTGTGCATGATACATAGGAATTTTATGTAAAGAGAATGGAAAATACAATTGTGATGGCCACGAGCTGGAATTCAATAGCGAACATATAAATGTTTTAAAACAGCTTGGCTTCGGATCAGACGCTGATAAACTAGGCGTGTGGTCCGGGTAACAACTGTTTGACGCAGAGACACTAGCGTGACGTGATAGCTGGTTTAGACCTTCACTGTAATCGAGGTGTTATGCCATGATGCTCATCGGCGTTCTTCCTCACCAACGTAACGGCCATTTAGGCAAAATAGTACTACGCGAAAGAAATAACACACATAGTTAATCATATCCTGGTGACGATTAGCTCAAACGTCTATTTTTTATATTACAGGTCAAGATCTGGTTCCAGAATCGCCGTGCCAAGGAGAGGAAACAGAACAAGAAGAGAGACGAAACCACTAAATTCAACATGGTCGGCGAGATGGGTGATCTCCAGGAGGAAAACAAACAGCACGTGCAACAGCACATGAATATGCATATGTCGGCGCACGCGCAGCAGCAAGTTACAGGCAATTCACCACCGACTCCACCTATGCATGTTCAGAACCAGTACTCTCTTCACACGCCTACACATCCGGGTCATGGTCAGCACATGTCACCACCAGATGGCGTCTCGCCTCACATCGTCCATCAGTATACTTCTGGGAGTCAGATGCAAATCCCGGTTTCACCAATCAACGGCCACGACTCCGTGTCTCCAGCAGCATGCCCCACCTCCCCAGTGACCATTAAATCAGACATTGACGCAAAAGATATGATGACCTCATAGGCCATAGAATAGCCATTAATTTGTCATATTTATTTCTCAGAATTGTCAGAAATGTCATAAATCGGTTGAACTTCACAGACTTTAGTGCACATACCATTTGGACACAGCTGTACGATTTTCGCCTGAATACGTTTCAAACAGTGTATACCTTAATCAGATGTCACGCTTAATATTTGCATCTGACTATTAAGTGTCAGAAGATGACATACTTTTTATTCAATAGAATAAAGCACCATGCCGCAGACGTGGCGGTTGGGCTGGGCCTACACTGTTGTGATGTCTGAAGGTTGAAAACCATACAACGACGCACATATTTCTGAAATTTAGATAGAACCATAAATCCTTTTGCCAACGAATTTTGTGCGAAATCTGACTTCCACTGTGGATAACTCTAAAAATAGAAGTTAATGGGTTAAATAAAAAAGCTTTCACTTGGCGTCTGATATAAATGTAGCAACATGATTCGCACTCAAGATTGTCATTTAACCCTTACTCCATAGATACGCCTTTTGACACCTCTGAAGCAGATGAATTGAAAACATGGTGAGAAGTGAAGCAAGTCTAAAAATAACATATGGTGTTTACTACTTTACCCAGATATCATTTCCTATAAAGATATATTTCAGAAACGTCCACTGGAGGCAACATTTGCATTGATTTGATCAAAGTCATCTGCCGACTTCTCATATAAAATCAAACAGCTTTCTCTTATGCATGTTCTTCATTGCGTTACATAATTGTTTCATAATCTAGTATCACCAGACAATAATCACTATATGTCGCCAAAAAAAGTTAAAGAAATGAGTTTGCTGTATTTGGGAGTTCGATTTAACTGGTGCACATATCGATTATTTCGGTTTTTGACAAACACAATGTGATGATCAGTGAATCAGATCAGGATCTAGAAGCTCGTATATACATGTATATATATTTAGAAACCCTCTGATCCAGTCTTCAATTCAAAAACGCTTTATTTGACTTAAGACTCAATACATTCTTCAGTCTGAAACTGTGTTGGTGAATTCTAGCTTAGAGAGTGCACATACAAGAAAATAGTTGGGTTTCTTCATAAACCTCGTGTGTGCCATCTTTGGCACATGCATGTACGAGGTTTTAGAAGAAAACCGACGATATACATCCCAACTGTCCAAGAGTGTTAGTCGGCTCAATGTTTTGAGACTATCTATTGTTAAGTTTCAGGAAAAAAAGCAGACGGCATATTCTATAACAGACTAACTATTCATGTAGAACGCGTATTTCTCCTTCATTTTGCATTTTGAATTTTACTCAAAATTTATCACAGTGACACTGATTTAAGCTCTGTGAAATGTTGAGTGAAATTAGAACATTTGTAATTAATGGAAGAAATTTACAAACTTAGTTTTGCAGTTAAAGTGGCAGGGAAACTATTTCCCCCAACTGAAACGTAAGTCACCGAGTATGCAAACAGTTTGGAGCCAAACAGCCACCGAGTAACTCGGCCACACACTGTTTGACACCGATATTATTAAAAGCTCCGAAAAAGACATGTTTCATACTATATGCATTTCGTTAACGGTTATAAGGAAGTTTCCACCATCTACATCTCTGTAAATAAGTCGTCTGCAATTTTCGTTTCGATATTTTGTTTACTGAAACAGCAATCTTAATCTCTATAATGTACATCTTGGAACTGCTCTATAAAACTGAAACTAATTATAATTACGGATATACCGGTTTTGCGGCCAGTTTGCAGGCGGTTGAGTATGGCGTACAGACCGGTTCCAAACTTCCAGAAACCACATGAGGCACTGTATAGAGCGCATCATGCTGTTGGTGAAAGGTTTGAACACGTTCGTCCGCCATGCTCCCAAGAAAACCGTTTAACCGATCCATCTTCGATTTTGTTCCGGTTTGGTTCCGAATCTGGTTTGAATATAATTTGTTTTTGTCTGTAACTTGTTGATTCTAACAATTCATTAAACAGATAGAGGTTGCACAATTAGCCCATACTCGAACCATCTGATCACTGATGTACGTTGTTGAACTGTATCAGTAGTTATTTATCTAAATATAAGAAGTTCTTTTGGCAATAAAACATCAAATTAAACAATATCTCTCAGGTCTTATTGTGGGAAAGTTTACTTAGATAAGACGGGGAAGGCATGTTAAAGTAAAATTCATATTTTGTGTTCAGATACTTCCGTCGTAGGAGATCGGCAATGTTCGTAGGCACGATTTCTTGCTCAACTCACCATGCAATGTGTTTTTATACTCACCCACAATGAAAGCATCTGATAATTCACTGGAAGGAGCATTTTCTCGTTACGAGCAAATGCTCATTTTCCACATAAGGCATCTGCTACAGAGACACCAGAAGGCGGGGCTTCAAATAAGCAAATGCCTTGTTTAGATTTAAAAAAAAAATGGTTTCGTATTAATATTTCAAAAGACGGAATTAAGAGCAAACAGCCATCGACCATCGTGTTTGTTTGACTTTGTTTGTAAAATATATTGTATAGCTCACGTTTCGTCGGATCTTAGCATGATCGTTGAAAGCTGTCTTCTCTTAATCTTATCTGCAGTTGTTGATTCAATTATGCTTACCATTTTATGTTCATTAGCATATATGTTAGATGAGAAAACTGTCATCTCGAAGAATTCTTTGAGCTGGGTTTACATTGTGTGAAAGTATGTATACACTTTAAGTATTAAGGTGGTTCGCGCGCATCATTTGAGTATTTACGGTATACCGGTATTAGTTGTATGGGAGCTGAATGACGATTGTTAAGAAGAGTGGTTGTATTTGTTTGATGCCTTTTTATCAACCCCTTCACTGCAACCACAAACCATAGTGGCATATGCAAACAGCTTAGACCCGGATGATACGCCGAGTAGCTTGGCGTCTCATCCGGAAATAAGCTGTTTGACACGCGGGCAATATGTTTGCCAAAACTTCAGTTAATATGTGAAGTTTGAAAATGAAGCAGGCGAACTATTGCGGAACCGCATAATTGCCTCCAGGAGTGAAGGGGTTACATGAATTGTTTCAATGTGCAATACGCATCATATCTCCAGCGTGGCACGGTGGGAGGAGTGCCAGGACTGTGTTGTGTCCGTGTTACGCTTCTTGTCAAATGTTCTATTTTTATCTGTATCATGTGTATATAGCAATTCATCTAAACAGCATTATTAAAATTTGTAAATATATGATATCATGTTGTGTTGTCGGTTTATTCCCGCACTTGTCATAATACCCCCTACCCAGAACATCGCAATTCTACCATCACATACAGTGGGAGAAAATCGAAAACCCACTCTTTAGTCTTTACCGTCTAAAGGCTTTAATTTGGGAAAATGAAGGTTTTTCTGACCATTTTTTGAGAATATGTTTTGCCATAAGAATCAATCACTCTGTAGGCGTCTGATTTGGCTCAAATGTATATAGGTAGTCAATATGCAGTGTCTAACTCGTTTAACGGTAAAGACTAGTGTTTCTCCCACTGTAACTGGCTTTGTTATATTGCAAATGGTGCTACCTGTAGGACCTGGCACTGCGTTCACTGTAACTGGCTTTGTTATATTGCAACGGTGCTACCTGTAGGACCTGGCACTGCGTTCACTATGCTTCTCAACCTGAGATTGTGTTAAAGCTCAACATTTCAACCTTTGATTTGGGCAATGACACAGAGACGTTTGGTGAAAGCAGGATTTGATGCTTGAGATCGATCTTATACTTAATGTGAAAGTTTAATGAACACTTGATCAGTGCCGGGTCAGTTGGTATTGGTTACACCATATTCCTAGCCAAGGGCAATCATTTGCTATAAAAGCCACTCAAGTGCCAAGTGGCCAGTGCTTTTGTTTTTAGAACATTGATGAATTCTCAAAAAAACCCATATAGATTCTTGCCAAACTTACGTTGGTTTGAATGGACACTGACGCGATGTACATGTTTATTTTACAATTTACTCCATATGGCATGTTTAGACTCGTTCACACTGAAAGCAAATGATGTATAGGAAATCATATATATAGGAGAAAGGAAAACGCCTTTGTCAACAGCTTTGAAAACGTTGTGGGAAATGGAGCCTAATGCTCCATTCACAACCATGTTTGTTACAGAAGAGTCAAAAAGCGTATCTATGGAGTAAAGGGTTAAAGTGACAACGTTTTCGCTATTCGACTTTAATTGACAGTTAACATTTCACCGTCATGGGCGACTCTCATCGACATAGCAACAACGTAAAGTTCCAGATCAGACGCCGTCTTAAACTTCAGTTTTTGGCAACACAATTAATTACGAGTTTATTTATTTCTGTTATGTATTACAACCAAAAAATTAAATTTGGCTGCGAAAGGGTTAAATGAGCATGAGATCCTCAACATTCTTGGCTTAAGCTGACTAGAACAGCAGATAAACAGATCAATATTTCTTATCTTAAATTTGATCTCGGGTGAGCTGTTGTAGAACAGTGGTTGGACACCGTAAAATATGTTGAATCACATGTTTACGGGGTTTGCGTGACGTACTAGTGTAAGGAGGTTTGTCCCCTATTGTTGTGCGGTGTTTATATCATAAAAGACAACCTTTTGATTTTGAGTTTATCAAAGATAATCACGTGATAAATTTTGATGATATAGATGTGATCAATTCACACCTTTCAAGTACTGACAGTGTTTAAAAGCCACTCTACGAGTCCCTAACTTTTCCCTAGCCCGCTGCTTAACCCTTTCACCGCCATAGGCGACTCAATTGTACTTTACAAAAAGTATAAGCCCAGATCAGACGCCACCTTAGAAGGTGGTGTCTGATCTGGGACTTCACTAAGTTTATTTAATTATTGTTATAATTTCGTTAAAATATTGGAGCCAAAACCAGTTATAACCGACACTTTTAAATTTGGCAGCGAAAGGGTTTAATTGTCGCCTGCTAAAATTGTCGCATGCTCCATATTTTAAATCTGCCAAATGAATTCAATCTTTGGAGAAACTGTTTTCAAAGTGTCAAAAAGCATTGTCGGATCAGACACCGAGCAATTCGGGATTAGAATTGGATCTTAAGCTGTTGACAATGATCACCAAAGTCGGGGAATAGCGGCTACCTATAACTAACCCTTTCTTCCAAATATGCACCTTTGAACGCCTTTGTAAGCAATGTTATTTGAAAACATTATTGGAAATAGAACATTTGCTCGTAACGAGAAAACGCTCCATTTCCTACAATAATTTCAATACGATTCGAAAGTGGCATTGCCTGCCTAGATTTGCACATTTTTTATCTGATGCTTTCCTTGTGAATAAGTCTAACAGTAGCATGAGGAGCATAGGCATACAACATTGTAAACAATGTGAACCGAGAGCAATGACAACCAATGCAAATACCCTTTCGCCACCATAGGCGCCTAAATGCGCCGCTGAAAATAGTGCAGTCCCATATTAGACGCCGCCTTAAAAGGCGGCGTCTGATCTGGGACTTCATTATTTTGCAACAAATTGTATTCCATTGTTAACAGTTTCGGAATAGACACAGTTTATTCAATCGTCTCTGTGATTTATTTCGTTAAAATATTTTATCTTAAACTAGTCTCAAGACGACAGTTTTAAATTTGGCACCGCAAGGGTTAAAGTCAGATCACCAGCCGAGTAGCCCAGGAAAATATTACAGGACAATAGATATTAATTTCTAATCACACTTGCCCTATGCTCGAGGAACGTTAGTGTTCAATGAGAAATAATAGTTTTCCTCGCTCTGTAACATTTAAGTTCAAAACAAGACCTGCTATAGTTCTACACTGTTTGAAGTTCGTCGATAAGCTTTTTGACGTCTCTGTAGCAGAATTCTATTGAAACCATTGTGAGAAATGGAGCATTTGCTGATTATGAGTAGATGCTTCATCTTTCACAGTGTCTTCAAATTCACTGGAATAGGTGTTTCCTTTCTTATAGATAATATGATTGTATCGCGGATGAGTTAAACGTAGCATACGAAGTAAATGGTTAAAAGGTGGAAGTCGTAAATAGCCGCTCATTTATGTTCTCGAATGCTGTATCTGATCACAACACAACTTGTTCGCAGTGGTAACGGACACACTCACGAGAACTTGAACTTTACCCTCGGATGTATTAGGTTTAAATCGTGAAGTCGAAGTTTAAATTGTGATATTCATAAAACTTAAAATGTGAATGCTGAAAGTTTGTGCTCGTGAATGAAATGCGTGCACTTTATAATCAGCAGCTTATATACTTTCCTAGGATGGCGTTACGTTGTATATATTGTCATTTATGTGATCTAGTGCATCTATCCTGTAAGAAATAAATGCAGAGTTCAGTTTATATGTTTTGGTCTAGATTCTGTTATACGTCGTTGAAAGTGATTAGAAATCTGCTTAATGTCTAGGATGTGTTGTTTTGCAGGCAACGGTATTGAAGCATAAATAGATACCATCTTCTCTAGAATAAACAAAAATACATATTTTCTATCCTTAAGGAACTTGAATATCTATAGTAGAAAGTTGCTTTGCGATTGGTTTGGACGGGACAGACACCCTTTATTTTGGTCTCTTTAACTCTTTCGGCGCCACTGCCGCCAACAACGCAATTGCAAATATGCAGTCCTGGATCAGAAGCCGCCTTGAATACCGAGTGTGATTAAGAGTCTCACATTTTGTAATACAATAATCCAATGGTAGTGGTTTTGGACCATTTCTTTTCTTTATTTCGCTAAACTGTTTGATTTCATCGCTTCGATTTTTAATGTCGGACGGAATACGGTGAACTCGACAGTTCCGGGTCAGTAACGAAATTAACGCTGCGTGTCTCAATGAAAGGAGAGTTGAGAGAAACAAAACTTATTAATTTGTTGAACAAATACTTCCTCCTCACCATGATATAATTCAAAAAATTATAATACTTTATTAAACTATTTCTTCGGCCTCTGCAATTGCAAGCTGTACATTTGACAGTTTCGGGTCGAACTCGACATTTCCGGGTCACGTGACAAATGTGCAACA
>JAULCE010709926.1:0-15537 GCA_032359355.1 Macoma nasuta | reverse complement strand
AAGGCCCCAGGCGAGCCGAGACGGTCTCCGAGGAAGCAGTCCTCGAGCAAACAGGGAGTGGCACCTGAGAAAAAGCAACCTCATGTCTCACGGAATACGTCTCCACAGAAACCCGGAAGGCGACAACAGGAGCGACATCACTCCCTAGCATCCAAACCGCGTGCTGGAGGGAAGAGGCCAAGGTCCCCTGTCAGGTCGCTAGACAGGAGCAGAGATCACCTGAAGAAGACCCGCTGCGACCTCCAAAGAGACTACCACCGAGGTCCGAGGTCGTGTGCGGTGGTGACAAAGAAATGGAACCTCTTTCAAGAAGCCCGTGGAGTCCCAGTCAGCAGTGGCCTCCTCTATAAGCAGAGCAGGCCAAGCTTCCAAGCAGTCGAGTGTTACAAGCACTACAGCCCAGTGCCCTATCTCGGGATGTGGTCAAGCCGTGACCACAAACCACGCCTTCGACACGCACATCCCAGCTATCTTCCACACCCAACGTCTGACAGAGGAGGTGACCACTCGCCGCATTGGTGCCCTCAAGCTTTGTGGCATATGGATCTTGGGCTTCCCAGAAGTTGAACCGCTGCTGAAGCATGTCAACGCTCTTCACATGTCAACAGTGGACAGCGCCAACGCTGTATGTGTCATGCAGGGCTATCTTATCCCTGAGAAGTACAGCTACGCGCCAATCAACACGCTAGGAATGCTGATCCACTGGAAGATCATCCTGCACATCATCAGCTGTCTGGAGGAGAGGAACAGGTCAAGTCTCCAAGACCTGTTCCCAGCCATCGATGAAGTGGTGTCCAAGGACGGTCCTAAAGCCTTCGACGCGCACTTCAACCTCGACAGGACAGTCTAGCGGGTGAGGAGACCGATCGAAAACTTCGTCGAGATCTGCGCCAGCATGAAGCCAGACGACGAGTTCCAGGTGAGGGTAACAGGGGGCGTCGCTGTCTTCTGCAATCCTGAGACGTTTCCCACAGAGGAGCAGGTAGCCCCATGCCGCCGACAAGGCATGGTCGTCGCCATAAGCCTACACCCCAAAACAGTCCCCACAGAGGACAACTGGAGGCAGTTCGGGAAGTGCCTCGGGTATCCTGGTGTAACCGCCTTCGGAGAAGTTGGCCTGGATTACTTCGTTCCAGCAAGACGGTGGAGCCAGCAGCACGTCATGCTAAACCGCGCACTAAACCTCCTGCGCCCAGATCTGGTGCTAGTACTCCACAGCCGGTCCCAGAAGAAGCTCAACGATAGCAGTGCAACCCAACTGCTGTATCAGCTCAATGGGGTCGTGCCCAGGTAACAGAGGATCCACCTCCACTGCTTCAGTGGAAATCAGGATGCAGTGGACCGATGGGTAGCGGAGTTCTCTAACACCCACTTCGGGTTCACCGCTATGGTCAAGGACTTCCCAAGGGACACCAAACAAGCCCTGTGGAACCTTGACGCCAGACGCCTTCTCCTGGAGACGGACGCCAAATTCTTCCGCATCGGGGGCCTACATTACAGTACGCCAGCGTTACTCCGGGTGGTCGCCAGCCTGATTGCAGAGGTCAGACAGGAAGACTTTAGAGATGTCCTACAGCTCCAACGCTGTATGGTGCAGTCCAGTAATGGCGAAGACGGGTGAAGGCCTCTCCCTTTTCAGGCAAGCGGGGGGAGAGGAGCTGGGGTGAGTACTGGTCTCTGTTTCAGGTGTTCAGGTTAGTCGTCTGATGACCATGGTCCGGGCCATTGAAATAAAGTGGAGAGGAGTGTAGTGAGAGTCGGTAATTTGGAAAAGTCTGGCCTCTTGGTTCCCACTCTCACTAGCGCACCGTCAGGGGCGCGGCTAAAGTAGCCTCGTGTTTAGATACCGCCATTTTGGGGTCGGAAGCGTCAGCCAAGCAAATAGGTAAGAAATCATCTACCATTACAAGGTCTTTTCGGAGGTAAATACGTGAGTAGAAGTCTACCTAATTACTTTAATGTGTACACATTATTCACAACTGACGTTTCTGACTGTTTTAACGAAACCGATGGATTAATACGTGACCATTACAGAAACACCAACCTCCATTGTCCTCTCCGTAACCAATTATTTTAACCATGTGCTCTATTGTTAAAAATCTGTTTTTGACGACGCGTGTGCTTATTGGTCTCTGCCTAAGCCAGATTTGCTGGCACGTATACATAAATATCATGTGAAAAGCAACTGTCGAACAACAACGTTCATATTATATATGCATAAACCTTGATTTGAGTTTTCTAATTCTCGTAGCACTTCATTAATCAATGTATAAGATATGTCGCCGATAAAATGATTACCCCGTTGTCTGGTACCCTGGCTCACCTCAAACCTTGCAGATTTGTGCTGAAGATTGCGATGACAGCTGTTTGTTTTTATGTGGTGTGTCCTGCAATACGATCTCTCCTAGTTTTGACATATATTAAGATATTTATAAAACTTTGCTCTAGCCTATTCAATACCTGACAATGCAATTAATACACGAACATGTCTCCGTGTTAATGCTCTTGCATATTTACAAACACGTCTTTATTTTTTGCAAATAGAACGCTGCCATATGACGCAAAGAGAATCGCATGTTCGAGGTTTTTACTCTAAATACATATTCATCCCATATGCGCACAGTAAATCGCCACAGTAATAATGATTATATATAGCATTTGACTCGAGTTGTCCTTTGGGCCCTGGCAAGCTTAAATTCATTTTTATTCCAGACGAATTTAAGAAATATGACCTCAAAAACACCGAGTGTCAGATGTTTTGTTTCACATATTTTAGAGTTTGTTTGATATAGAACACGTTAATTGATAACAAAATCTAACTGAAAGTAACGTCGGACATTTATTCTAATTTGGTACAATATGTTACGACGACGCTTTGACTTCATTTATTGTCTTACACATGTGTAAGATATGGAAATCCGTGATGGTTGTACTAACTTGCCGACAATGCACATTATGTGATACAGTGCATTACGAATTATCAAGGTTAGCTTTTGGATGTGAATCGTGTATTTGACATATCTTGCATGATCTATTTTCTACTTTTATATAAACCGGTTTGTAATCTGGACTGGGTCTTTATCATATGCACAGAGGTGAAACCGGTCGAGGTTGCCTACAGAATAACAACTGCCACAATTTGCATATAACCAACGCTAACGGAGCTGTAATCTTTTACAGACAAAACCCATATTCAAAGTCCAGAAGAGTTTAAGGTTTGTATACAAATAATCCCGCATAAAGATGTTTCTCAAAAACGAAGCGTTGATAGCTATTTTAGACAGGTGGTTGCTAAATAGAGAATACACGAATACATAAAGCTCTTTTATTAATAATATTCTCTCCGAAACCTTATTTGACGGTATATATTAAATTGTAAAGGATGTTTTCACATTATCCCTTTCAATAAGAACAAATTATATCTGTAAAGATCCATCCGACCCTTGAAATCGGGGATATATTAGGGGATTTCCGATGCGCCGAGTGTCAGTTGGCATATTACTATGGCGACATGGTGAAAAGTTGTTGTCTTTCTAAACTGAGTTTTAAACTGTTTGTTTTAGAATATAGGGTACAAGTTTTGCGAGTATATACTACTATATTTGACATAAGCTTTTGCTTTTTTCTGTAACCCTTCGCTAAATATTTTTATTGTTTTATGACACTGTATTTTGTATAACAATAATCAAACTAAAAACTTGTTGAAACCAATATAAACTACTAAATAACTTGACTCGATTATGTGTCGGATTTGCCGTGAATATTAGAAAGCGTACAGAGAAAACACGAGAACAAGAACTTTCCCGAGCTTGCCGGAAATGGCCGAGTAGTTACGATTGGTACGAGAGGTAGTACTACCGTTGGTGAAACGGGCCCCTGGACTCTAGAATTGCTCCCAGCTTCTATAAACATATTTGAAGCTGTGGGCTATTGTTTAGTGTACACGTCTTGGATATGTTTAGATTAAAGATTGAAAGCCATGCACCAGAGACATGTAGGTCAGTCTAGGTATACACTGTTTTCCAAACCCAGTCGATCATTCTTCTTTTGATTATAAATCTGAATAAACACAGGAGTTCAGTATACACCAATATGTTATTTATTCTGCAAAAAAGACAGTGTTGGAAATATTATATAGGACCAGCTGTTGTGTATAAAATAATGCATCTATTAAGTGTCTACACAAGTATACACATGTCAAATTCAGTAAACGAGAAATATTTTGTTTTCTAGTACTGAAGCTGTGCACATCTGTATTATTGTTGTATTTTAAGCACAGTCTTTACTAAATGTACCTCCGTAGAGGCTTGTTTTCCTAGAATATGGCACATATATTTAAAGACTGAATCATTCCTTACATAATAAGAGTGTGTTGGTGATTTTGACTTTCATTAATAAAAAACACTGACCATTCAATGACACGTTCTGTATGAGGAAATTATAGGCATTGATTGTCATTGAGTATAATTTTAGACAAAAAGAACAATTTTGAATGAGCATGTTAATTTAATTAAGTTACTCATTTCTTTTAGGATAAACTCTAGATAAAGTCTAGATGATAAGTTATTTGATAATAGCAAAAGTCATGTATATAACAAAAATAGCATAGTTTGTTATACTGATTTTAAAAAATCAATAATTCCCACTATGTGGACAATAAAGCATTTCAAAGTTATAGAAATGCGATATGAGGAGTGGGGATGTGCCCAAATATGAATCACTGCTATGTAACATATTTGTTTTAAGCATTGTGGGGAAATAAAAAAGCTGTATTTTCTACATTGCTATTGTGAGGCTTATCCACAAGAAAATCATCTGACGAAGTGTATGATTATATAGGTAAAAGCAAAATGATATATCTTTAAAATGTTTTGAACAAACCGTAGGTAAAAAAACATTTGATTATCACAATCCAATGATCAATTTTCCACTATGCTTTTAATAAGCACCTGCTCAAACCTAATATATACGGCTACGGTTAAACCGTTAAAATGGCGAGCAGAATGGGATTTCACTCGATTCCAATTGGTCCAGAATGAAGTCAGCGTTATGGGAAAACTTTGGGTTTAAAGTGAGAAAAAACAAACAACCGCAAACAAATGACAGTATCGATATCACCACTGCCTTCTGCCAAATGTGAAGCAAAGTTTACAAAAAGCACAGTAAGATACAGAAATACGCCTTGTTTTACGAAACCTTCGATTCGTTATGACTACTCATAACTATTGCCCAATGATCTACAATTCGAACATGACAATTTAACTACTTACCTGATAAGTATAGCTTAGGAAACAATTGAATTCTTATATTTGAAAGAAAAGACGGTTACCTTTTTTACTGCCGAACACTGCATGATCGAACTTACAGGTGAATGGTGGGGTCCAGTGTGAGCTTTGCAAAATTGTAGAAGACTTCAATAAAACTTAAGTCGATGTTCTTTTATACAACTTTGACCTCAAATATCTTCACAAACATTCAGTATTTTCTTCAACTTTCTGTCAGAGGCGTGAGCATGAGGAACCATACTTTATTGAAGAGAGAGCACTTTTCTATAAGTTTAATGTAGAATAGAACCCCTCTGTAGTTAAGTTATGTTATCTTTTTTGATAATTACTGTAGGAAGCATCCGTCTTTACCTTTGATTAAACACTGTCCTTAGTTGCTTACCTTTTATTGGCAAAAAGTAAGGTTCATTTCTTAAGTTCTTAAGGGGAAAAATTGAGCAAATATTTATGCATGTTTAAAACATTAATTAAAGCATTACAGGGAATTAGTGAATTCATCTAATCATGAGTTCTTATGCAGTTTTGCATTTATTTCACATTTAATACAGTTCCATTTAGTCGACTTAAGTCGATTAATCAGAGACTTTTACTACTGATTACTCGACTAACTTTTTGGTGGCCGATTACAATCACTAGTTAACAACACTTTAAAGCAAATATTTGCTCACAATTTACATTCGTTTCGCTACCTGTCAGTTTCTATACAATCGCTTTGCAAGAAGGTAATTCTTTTTCTTGCAGGACATGCCACATACAAAACAAACAGCAACTCGAACAGCAAAGAAACAATTACTTTCTCAGAACATTTATACACGCGCGCACACACACAAACATACATGCGAGCCCAAACATACGATACATTTAGACACTATTGGACAAAAACAGACATAAATCTAGGGTGAAGATAGGAGTACCGCCTTGGAACGGTCAGTGGTTTAAACCAATTTAGTGGTGCCCAACCTCACTCTTATCCCATCATCATCCCATCAGACGTAAAGTATAAATAAACGGTATCCCCGTCCGACTGTTCCACAACATCAGTGATGGCAAATCCAGTTGTAAAATAAATGTAAAACAGAATTATAATAACAAAGACTGTTTTCGACAATCATCAAATGTACTCAATGACTTGTCAGAATTCAAAGTAGCCGAAGAGCAGCCATCAAGGGGCAATACAGAACGGGCACACTACAAATATTCGACATACTCCTTCCGTTTACGGCTTTCAAAGTGGTTTCCTAGAATATTATGACCTTCTCGTCATCGCACAAGCGAAGAGGGAAGCGTGATGATCAACTTTAAAAGGGTTGACCACCAAACGTACAGTGCGTTGTCATCATTAAGGCGTTTCGCTACCCAGTCAATTCGCTACCCTATTTTAAAAAGAATATGTGTGAAAATAAAACAAAGTATATGTGTTTACTATATATGGTGCTTGAATGTGCTGTTCCACTTCTATATTGTGAATTTAACACCTATTCCTTATAACTAATAAAGAACTGAGATGGGTAGTTTCTGTTCAAACGCGTAATCCGCGGTGTGGCATTGAAACAAAAACGAAACCACAGCAGTACCGTTTTTGCAAAAACTACTGCATGCGTAGCAATCAATTAGGTACCGCATAAGGAATCTGAATGTAAGATGTCATATATGTATATGTAAATAGTAAAAAGAACACTCATTTTGCGTAGACCTATGTTTTTATGAAATACGGAGAAATAACTTTTCTTCTCTGAACTTGATTTAAACCAAACAAGATGTATACATCTAAAATAATCATCTGATTATGATTTAAACCGAACGAATGTATTAGTTAAGTTTCTAAGCGTGTGATCCGGGTCCATATAGACGATAGCTCTATAATATGTTTTGATTTATCCAGAAGCATGCAAATCATGACCAAATTAATATTATCGAACAGTCTTTTTCCGAGACAGTCGACGCGTAATTCGGCGTATTATTCGAATCTTTACCAAATAAGAGAGGAACAAAATCAAAATTAAGCCTATCGCAAAACACTGTAGACCCAGATCATTCATTGGATCAACGACAACAATGTGCTTTTGATCCTCGCAAATAAAGTGTAGACCAAGAACAGTCGTCTGATATTTACACGTGCCAAATTTTTACTAGGTGTGAAGTATGAAAACATTGATTGGAAAAGACAATGCTCGCTGTTTAGCTGTACAAACAATTTGCGCCGAATAACTCGGCGACTGATCCCGAACCCAAAATATGTTCCACTTTCGATATACTTAATGGTATAAACATTGCCTTTGCATTGTCATAAAGTTTAAACGGTAAAGTATATAAGAATCCATCATGAGTATTCATGAAGGCTAAGAATTTCTCACCCGAGGATCAGAAATTCACGTAAGCGACGAGGCTTGTCAAATCCCTCGCGTGAATTTCTGATCCCGAGGGTGAGAATTCTTTTCCTAAATGAATTCAGGAATGTTGGATTTTTTTCTCCCACTTTAAATGACTTAGAGAGATCTAAATGTACTGATCCCGTGATGTCCGGTACATGTCGTTCACGTGCCGAATACCAGATGTAGTTTAATGATAGATAAGTACATACTGAAAGTATGTACGTAAGATGAAAGTAGATCTATATCTGTGTATGTTTGCTTACCCAAAAATTCTTTAATATATATTGATCTTGCCGATACGTCATATAATCATAATGACGTCATTATTCACGTCACGGTTAATTCAAATGACACAAGCCTTCTCATGTTTTGAGGATTGATTCAGTGAGTGTTTATGGTTACATTTATTTGGAATTCTGTAAAGAGTTTCCCAAGAATACGCTGTCAATAAGCTTTTTCGGACTGGAATAGATCACCGTGTTATCGAAACTTGCATATTTGGTTACATTATATGGAATTCTGCATAGAGTTTCCCAAGAACACGCTGCCAATAAGCTTTTTCGGACTGGAACAGATCACCGTGTTATCGGAACTTGCATATCTGTGTTACACACGGGACCTGGCGTCCGCCGCGGTTCAAAATTAAGCGAGTGCCTCGGAAAGACTCATTACATTGAGTATTTCTAACCCACGAGTAAGAAAATACTTGAATCAACGAATGGTATATAGTGTCTATTTTTCACCAACATTGTATGAATACTCGTTCAATCTAGTAATTGATATTCTGGTCACGTGATATTGGAGAAAGCTGGACACGTGACATGGAAGATAGAGATCTCTCCCATGGGCAAAATTCCTATCTCCCTTGTCTGGACTTTTGACTTTTTTGGAAGAATATTCATAACTTCGAACTTGATTTCAGTTTAGGGTAATTAAAATTTAAAGAGAACGTTTTCCGCCAGCTTCGATAACCTGGGTTGTGACTGTAAACTGATGTAGAATTTCCAACAAGTGTAGACCTTAATCAACCGCCATATTGAACAAGTTGTCCTTGAACGTGATGTGAATTTCATTAAAATGTGCTATCTTAATGTAATGAATGTGAAATCATCTTATCAATTGCGCAATGGAATTATATACAAACAAGGCTGAGCCTAACAATAACCTTCCTTCTCGACACTACAAGCATATCTAAACATATATTTGATTCACTTCAGATGCCGGTATCATACCGTCTGATCCGGATCTTAACTTACACTATTTATCCGCCACAATTCACGAGAATATGAATACTTTGGGATATGAAGCAGACAAAAGTTTGAACAGACAACACATTTGCAGCAGCACTTACAATCATTGTAAACATTTTTACACGCGCGTGTGCGTGTGTGTGTAAAGGCGTATCATTCTAGCTATCTGTATTTCAATGAGAACGTGATCATACTTAATATGAATGTTTGCTGTATGTTTTGATTTGTATGAGTGCAATTTGACCTCCATATTAAAAGTATTGAAAAGATATTACATCGTGTGTCAAAACATTGCTGTCTACTCGATATGCTAGCACTGTTTTCAAGTACGGACCCGGAGTTACTCGGTGGTTAATAATTGAAAATGTATGATGGTTTGATATATGATAGCGTTGGTAAAACGAGTCAGAGAAAATCGCAAATGAATTCGTAAATACGGATGACATCGTATATAAACGTATATATCGTAAATGACGGTGAAACGGGTCCCAAAGGAAATCGCAAATGAATTCGTAAATACGGATGACATCGTATATAAACGTATATGTCGTAAATGACGGTGAAGCGGGTCCCAAGAGCGTACATTAGCCATTTACTCCACAGAATCTTCTTTTGGCGCCACCGTAGCTTATGATATTTGGAAACTATGTGAAAATGAAGTAGGTTCCCACATTGAGCAATTGCTTCACTTCTCACATTTTGCTCAAAACTATTAAAAATTCAAATTTCCCCTGTTTTTATATTCAATCTTTTCATCAGATTATTTCTTTGTTGATAAGTTTAACAAAAAATATATTTAAAAAAAGACATTCTGCGGTAAAATTATTTGAAAGCTGTGAATTATGAATTGCTGTGTGAATGTTATTTTGTACATCAATATATATATACACCATATGCTTATACCATTTATCCTGTGACTACGGCTCCTAGTAAACTAAAAAAGGGTAACCTTACAAGCTTAGGGCTATCCGGTCAATGGAAGATATTCAGTCAATAGGCCTATTATTTTCTATAACGTAATACAGGAACTATTTTACTCAATAAATACAGGTTTGATACGACTGTATCAAAATAAAAACACTACAATTAACCATTCTCTCAATACATTTATGTTACCCATGACAACAAAAGGATTGAATTATAAATTAAAAACAGGTTGGTATCTGACGAGTCTCGTACCCACGCCTAAACGTCGAAAAAGTTCGGAAGTCCTAGACTATATCACCTTCACCACAGATAACTATTATTTGCTACTCCCGTCGCACAAGAACACAGTTCGTGTCTCTGATTAATACAGCTTGAAATCATGTCGATTTCTGTTATGAATAGGTTCGTAACACAGCCAGGGCCATTTACCAATAAAAACACCGTTTCTTTTTAAAAGAAATTAGCTTCATACATCTATTTCTGGTACTTTCTTACTGGTGGAAAATGTAGGTCAAATATGGTATCATACAGCTACAGCCGGAAAATAGCATATTGAGTTAACGGTTAAATAATGGGCTTAAAATCCCACGTACCCATCACGATAACTTTGAATGTTATACTCGAACATTTCCGTGGCGTTGGGCTTCCCGTTCCGCCAATGCTGAAGAGCGCATCTGTTTCCGGCGGATATGTCTGACGGGTGGATCGCAGTCACGTGACGACTGGCGCTTATCGCGGAGTGAACCATTGGTCCCGTTCTCAGATCCAACACTTTGTCACCTATGTTGTTTCCTGAAAAAGGGAAACGGAGAACATCTACGGTCGCTTTTTTTTTCATTAACCGCGTATGTGCTATTTTAGTAGAAAACCGACGATTTCTTCTAAAATTGCTTAAGTGCCATTTGCCAAAATGTCACTGACGTGTTTTGACCAACAACAACGATTTCTTCCAAAGATTCAAGATTCAAATTGTATTTCGCTTAACGCCCCCAGGCCATACACATTTAATTATGCCAGTATTAAACAATCAATACATGTGAGTGTAAGATTTAAGATGGTAGATCTTCGAATGAGGTAGCAGTAAGCGAGCTGACCTGATCTGGATCATACGAATCATCGATGAAACTAATTTTGTTTTAAATGGAACTCATGACTCCTTTTTCCTGAACAAGTATTAAGACCCTTAGAAGACATCTTCTTCCAAAATATACGTAAAAACTATTTACTGGTATTAACTAAAAAGGCAGATAGTGGCTTTACAAGAAAAGCGATATACTATATTTCATCTGCTATGTAATTCAATGGCCTTTGAACCCATTTGATTCTGAGATCTAGATTCAATTCTTAGCACTTTTGGAAGATATATATAGCCTCTGCTTGTAGTACAGCTTTCGTACTACCCGCTTGTACGATTTGAACTCTAGCCTGTGAATCTGAAAATCACTGAACAGTCTGATCTCGTAGCTTGCAAAGCAGGTTTTAACGCCTTCACTGCCAGGAAGGTTTTGCACATGCGCAAATATTTTGTCTACTTTCGTTTTAGCCATAACACACTCCCTCGACCTTTTGTAAAACCTTTGTTTGAGTGTCAAACAGCTTGGATCCGAATGAGACGCCGAAAGTCTCGGCGTCTTATTCGGATTCAAGCTGTTTGCAAACGTTACTACACTCGGGGGTAAGGCAGTGAACGGGTTAATGTCTGTCTTACTCTGTTCAATAACATCTTTAACAATGTTACCGAATAAAATTTACATAGTTAAGGTCAAACAGCCCCGTTTGGCTTGACTTTGTCGGTTTTGTTAGTTTGGTGTCTGTTACATCCGGTACAATGACCGACTGACGAACAGTATCGATATCCACCGACCTCGCCGGACAGCCATGGGAAATGGTCGAGCCCATTTTATCTTAAGCAATACCAGGCTTTACTTGTTCTGGAAAACAATGCGGGGATATTGAATATTGCTTGTTACGAGCAAAGGTACCATTCCCCACAATGTTTTCAAAATATGTTCCTTTAAAGGTGCGACAAAAGGCATTTATTTGTGGTAAAGTGTAACAGAATTAGGTTCTACAGTTACTCTGACTTCAGACAAGTCATTTAGTATATTGATGACTGGCGAATACAGTAAATTATTTTTATATGTCTATAAATAACATACAATTTACAACTGAATTTGCCATCTCTGATGTTGTTGGGTTGTTGGGCGGGGATAACGTTTATACACATTGCACGTCTGATAGGGTGATGATGGGATAAGAGTGAGGTTGGGCGCCCCTAAACAGGTTTAAGCCCCCCAGTGTCGTGTTAGCCACTGACCGTTCCAAGGCCGTGTTCCTGTCTTCATCCTAGTTTTATGTATGTTATCTGTCCTTTTGGGTCTTCTATGTGTTGCGTATATTTGGGCTCGCGCGTGTGTGTGCGCGTATTTGTAAGATTGTGCCGACAAAGGTCTTGTTTCTGGTGCTGTTCGGTGGCTGTTTGTTTTGTATGTGGTGTGTTCTGCAAGACCTTCTTCTCTACCTTTATGTATATGCTTACATGACTACATACAACGGAGATATTATTGAGTAAAATAAGGCAATAAAATGATTCCATAGACCACTACAGTAGTACTAAAACGTTGTAACAGAGCCCTTGTTCCTCCACCAGAAATTTCAACCGACTATAATATCGCCTGTTTTCTTTTGTAAATGACTCCACGTACCTCTAAATTTGGTGTAAAAACTTTTCCGAAATGGCAAACGGCCAGATTGTTCTTAGACGCCAATTTATTTTTTGGCGTTTGAACCGGAAATGCGTGTTAATGTTTGTTAGTGTGTTTTAGTGATTGTAGACTGAAAACTAGGATAATCGTGTATGCACTTTTTGTGTCAAGAGCTCCTACGCACGACCACATAAAATGATATTGTGATTGCTCGATATTGTTAATAATATCAAAACAAAACACTTGCATACTATATGTCGTTTCCGGCCTTATATCGTGATCATATTGCAATCTAAACTATAATATATCTGTTTCCATTTTCATATACAGTCGATCCTCGATAAACGAACACGATTAAGTCGAATCCATGCTTTATTCGAAATTAAAATCAGACCACAAAACATATTTATACAAATTAAGTCGAACTTCGGGTAATCTTCGAATCGCGACATTATGAGGTCCGGGTGTATTGTCTTATAATTGATTTTTGCAAACTAACTTAATGCACGAGTTTCAATTAGCTTACATCCGAATCAGAGCCAAGTTCCTCGGAGTGTGACCATGGTCAAATACATTTATGATTTAACACAATCAGGAGGTCGAGAATAGGATAAGAGTTACATGTACATCTACGTCTTTATGAATCGTGTATATTAGAGCGCTAAAGGCAAACGTCTAGCCGATATTGGTTATAACCTTTTTGACAAATTTAAAACGGTAACTAGCAACTAGTGTAAGATCAAATATTTCAAAGAAATGAAAATCAAACATGAATTAATAAATCAGTTTGATGGTGCGTTTTTCTCTAGCTGACTGTTCTAGACGGCGCCTCAAGTGGTGCCTTTTGGTGACATCATTATTTAACCCTTTCATCCACGGGCTATGCTAGACATATCCGAATGGCAACTGTTTTAGAAAGAATAGGAAAATCTGGGCAAATGTTAAATTGCATTTTTGAGATGTAATGAAATCATAGGAAATAAGCCATTTGCTCGTTACGAGAAATATTAATTATCTACAATTGTTTTCAATAGCCATCAGTTGCAAAAGTGCTAAAAGGCGCTTTTGTAGGAAAAATGTTACTTTTTGCTGTTTCTCTTATAGCATTTCGTATTCTATCTTGATAATACTTTTTTAGAAGAATACTTTTGTAATTTTTAAAACCCTTCACTGCCATGGCAATTTTGCGCATGCGCAATATTTCGTCTGCCTTATTTTTAAACTTCACAGTTCACTTGATTTTGGGCAAAAACTTGGCCGAGTGTCAAACAGTTTTGATCCGGATGAGACGCCGCGTCTCAGCAGAATCCAAGCTGTTTGCATATGACACTTTGGTTTGGGATAGGCAGTGAAGGGATTAATATTAAACAGACGAGATATTTGACAGACGACACGTTAGGGGGTAACCGATTCAGATAGGAATTAGATCCTTCCCTAACTTGTCGCATTGTTTTAATCGTACTTATACGTTTAGTCAAGTGGACGTGATTTTGGCCACATAAAATTATACTAAAACACAAACGAGCATGCTGAACGCTGTTTTATTCTAAAAATACGTCATTGTGCTATGTTTAGAAAATAAAGCACTATCATATAATCTTTGAAAAAGGGTAATGGGTGTGTAAATAGTGCAGACCTCGGCTTATATCAAAAGTATACAAGTGCCTACTTTAATTTCAATAATAGATAATAATGTATTATTAAGTCCAATGAGTGTACACATTTTCCAACGCGGCATCTCTTCTTGGCCTGCACTTTTTACATGTCCACACGCCCCTTTTCTGATGTCATCATTTGGAAAGGCGAGCGTCTTTATCTATCTCCCCATTCGCTTATATCAATTAGAATTAGTATGACACCGTCCAGCGCTGACGTTTAACCAATGGTCTGTGATTGTTCGGCGTGATGCTGGCCGCTGATTAAACGGAATTCTTTGGGCCGTTTCTCAGTTCACTACATCAGATATTTTCACTGTGGGTGAGTTTGTAAAGAACACATGGCATATTGAGATAAGCGTTCTGACGGAAGACTTGTTAATAAGTTCTAGACGACGTCTGATCAGGGACTTCAATTTCTGCAACAATTACTGAGGAATCGGAAAACCTATAGCACTTTCAACTTTAACTTTAAACTATTTACAGGCGATAACTTTAAATTGAAGCCGAGATAACTACACCTAGCCCTGGCAGCAACAAAAGTTCGGACCACACCCTCCCCCGCAGTTGTTGTAGCGATACATGTGTAGGCCAATCTTCCCGAGGTCACTTGGCTGTAAAGTTGGTCGACCGTAAACATGAAGGGCATTAACGCACGTTTTCCTGTAAAATGAATACAATAAGTCAAATCTATATTCATAATGCAGCGTCAGATCATCGTCATACCAATCTTAATTCGTCAACAGTATAAACAGTATTCTTTCCTAGACATTCACATAGTGTAGATCCTGATCATGAGCTTGGTTGATGCGTGCTGTACTATTGAGATAGGTTTGGGCTGGTTTTATCATGATATGGATCATGTATTTTCGTTTGTACATTTGGCGTGTATTGAAGCCTGGTACGCCTCGTACCAGGCTCGCGTGCCTTCTTCTAAAACCTCATTTGTTTCAATTTTATGGGGATGCTTTTGCATCTCAGTACGAAAATATGAAAGCTGAAAACTGAAAACGATACAGGGGCTACTTCTTTTTCTCTGAAAAGTAACAAAACAGGTGGAGGAAAGAAATCCTTGCCTCCAGAGCTGCCAAATCTGAGGCAATGTTTCTGAGAATGTCTGCAATCTCGGACATTTTCGCATAATATCTGTCTATTTAGTCTATATAAAATATTATGTTAACCCCAGGCATTTCCCAGACATTTTGTGTCCGAAGTTATGCTGACCCTGTCAGCACGAATTTCGTTTAATCCTTATTTAGTTACCTCCGTCCTCAAGGGGCCCGTTTCACTAAACTTCGTAAGTCTTAAGAATTCGTAAGTCAAAACTTTAAAATGTTTGTAAT
>JAULCE010708815.1:0-15540 GCA_032359355.1 Macoma nasuta | reverse complement strand
GACTATAATTTGTAGACATTTACAGTGTTGAGAATGCAACAAACAAAATAAACTTTGGTTGTCAACATAGCTGAATGAGATGACTACCATAGTACACAAACCTGGCATGACCTAGCTCATGAGATTGTGTGTTACACTGTATTAACAGCAGATGTTTTCTCTAATGAATTAGCTAACTTACGTATTCATGAGTTATTCAGAAATCATGATATATTTACAGGTTTAAAACAACTTCAAAACACCAAATTACTTATGATCGTTATGGAACATTAACAAACATGCTTAAAATATGCTCCAATATCAGTATGTATTTGACTTTTACATTGCATTCACCTAGGTAGATAAAAACTACTTTTAGCTACTGTATGTATTATGAAGAATGACGAAGAACATGGATGCAGTCCACATTTACAGTCCGATTACAAGAGGGAGATATCAGCTCTCTGATAGTATTCCCGTACCAATTGACGCTTTGATTTATGTTTCACAATATTAAAAAAGCATTACATACAAACTTCGAATGTCAGCGAATAATAATTGATTATTGGCCAAGGTTGAAGAAAAGGTTTGATTTGAAATTATCTCTGTCGGCGTCAAATTTTAACGCTTCTAGTGTAAACTCACATATTTAAACAATGTAAACGATGGGAATAAATAGATACAACTTTGCTTTTCTTACACTCTAAAAGCAGGCATTTTGAATCCCAACACCTACGAAAATACATATATACAGCAGTTTAAACGTGTTTATGTATTTTCTGAAAGACACAGCCGTTGTACGTTAAAACACAACTGTTTTTTGGGAAAAGAAGTGTTTAGGTGTTTTGCCTGATAATATGTTACTCGTGTTTTGGGCCTGTAACAGTTTAAGAACACAAACACGTGTTTTAGTACATGTAACGATTTATTTCAAAAATCATCAGTTTCATCTAAACTGCTAAAGAACAATACACATACACAATCAAGATTTGGTATATACTGCTTCAATGATTTTGATTAGATTTTATAAACAGAACTACATATATTAGTCAATGGCAAAACTGTATATTTGTATCTTCAACGAGGTGGCGGCTTATATATATGGTCGCCGATGTCGTTTTTAAGGAAAACATATTGCCGCCAAACATGAGGTCGAAAATCATTGCATTGAATAGCATACCGTGATTAAAAACCTCGCTTATCAAACGGTCTCGCGGTTAGTCAACAATCACAGCGATGACGATGTAAATGATAATCAACTCTTCCGTATTTATTCAGAATTTGAACTTTTGTGATATTTAGTTACCCTTTGATCAATACATAAACCATGCCTGAAAGAAATAACTTCATCTTTCAGACAGACCCTAATGACAATATCTTCTATGTTGTCCCATTCTAAAATAAAAGTTATTTCTAGACCGTCTTGGAAACGTATCCAACGTCTGCCTTGGATGTGTGTTCTACTTTTCCTAGTTTTTGGCGTCTTCTTGTTACTGTCTCTATCGACGGACAGTATAAACGTGAATGTTTACATTTGCAACTACCATAGTGTTCTCATAACATGTTCGGTGTATTCCGTCTCGGATAAAGTTCTTCGCACCTTATCTCCGTGTCCGTAAATGAACGCCATCTTCCACATGTATAAACTAGGCAACAACTATGTTTTTGGTTCAGAATATTGTTTCCTTTAAAAACACGAATCAATTCCAACAGGGTTCGAAATAACGAGGTATGCTGTTCGCTTCACCAAATTAATGGCCATGGGTATAGCGCTTTTTATTCTGTTCGACATAATGCCCAAAGAAGCATTCATGTACAACACGCAGAAGTATCTTGGATCTACATTGACAAACGAAATTATATCTGACAAATACTGCCGCTCAACACATTTAATCCCTTTACTCCTCCGGCAATCAGGACATGTGCAATTATTCGTCTGCTTCATTTTTTAATGATTCACTGAATATTTGGCAAAATAATTTGCAAAGTGTCAAACAAGCTGTTTGCATATGACACTGTTGTTTCGGGCAGGCAGTGAAGGGGTTAACCTTTACAGCAAGAGAAACAACTGTGTGATAACACATTTCAAATAATTCAGAAGAGTTTGCGGTTTCTTCCATATCCTTGCAACAAAGGTATCTGAAAAAATAATTGGTTCTCAGATAAAAACTTTAGATACGAACTGTTTGTAAAAGGAATCAACTGACAGCAAGCACAGTCCGACAGTTTTGAAAGGTTTAACGACGGTTTGACATGGTTTAACATGCGTCCTGTGAGTATAGACCCAAGAAACCCGTCTGAGTTGCACAGACTGAAAGACTGTTATATGTAAGACCAATCCGCTCTACCGCAAGCCGGTCGGAAGCCAGTCGGAAGACTTTCTAACGTGACAAGTTTTCGACACAAGCGATGACCAAATCTACAGCGGTTAGCGACCAAGTATGTCGAAAACCATAACCAATTGGCCACAAAGGTCCGTGTATAGACTGGCGTTAACATGTTGCTTACTTATGACCGGACTTTTCAAACTAGGATACTTTATATATTTGTGTATACAAAATGTTGACATTTACATTTGGTTCTTTGAAATAACATCATTGCTTTCTTTTCAAATATTGAAATATAAGATGCATGCTTTTCTTTAAAAGTTTGTTCGTTCAGAATTAAACACCTAATTAAATTATATACTCAACTAAAGTCCACACTTTTGAAATGTGAATAGTTCAATGAACTCGCTTTTTTACTCATTCGGTTAAGAATAACCTCGATATAAGTATGATTCTATATTTTCTGGTAAGATAAACACTTCTTGGAAATTTGTTTGAAGTTTGATACTCTTGTTCTTAAAATGACTCAATAGGTTATTTTAACTTAAGAATACTCTCATTAGGTCCAGTCGGGGCTATTTTTATAATTTCAAATTACCCGAAGTTCAAATTTCATTTCGAACCTCTGGTCATTCGAACTACAAATAAAAGTACTGCAAAAGTACTGCTGGAAGGTGAATTTTGATGGAACAAATTACTAATTATAAACAAGTTACTTAAGTTCAATCACCAAATCTTTGTTATCATATTTTAACATGAGTATGATAAGGAAAGCTGGTCCTGATCAACAGAATTTCAGACCAAGACTATTAACTAATAGAAAGAAATAGGTATAAAGAGAGAAGGGGAGAGGAAAACATATAAAGCGTGAGGAGAGAGAGAGAGAGAGAGTGCTACATAAACAAGACTGTAATATTTGCAAACAGTTTGGATCCAGATCAGACCGTTAAACTAAAAGGCTGATCGAAACCCTTGGTTTTATGCTTGGGTTGTAATTTCCGCAAATAGAGTATTAATACATTTAATTCCATAGGCATATGACAGTGTTAAAGATGACAGTGTTGGAGCTGACAGCATGTATGTGCAACTTAACTCTGTAACAGTTTACTCCAGATTTCAAAACAAACAGATGAGATCTAGATCATTAAGAGCTGGTAATGGCCGATCAAAATACGAACATTTTGACTTACTTATTTACAATATGTAGACACTTACATTATTAAGAATGCAACACACAAACATACTTTGACTGGTCAACACAGCTGAAAGGGATGGCTACCACAATACACAAACCTAGTATGACCTAGTTTATGAGATCTATATTTACAGCAGATGTTTTCGGAACTAATGTATTCATGATCAATTCCGAAATTATGACATTTTTACAGATTTAAAACAACTTCAAAAAACCGAATAGTTATGAACGTGATTAGCCAAAACCTCCTATCTATCGCTTTAGTAAATTGGTAGTGTTTTGAAAAAGTTGTCTGTTTTCGTAAGAAATGTGTATCTCCCATTTTTACCATGGCACATACGTTATTTTAGCACAAATGGTAGGTTTTCTTCGAAAACCACGTATGTGCCATTTTTGAAAAAGGGCACATACAAGGTTTTAGAAGAAAACTTACGATATGCTTCAATATCAGTATGTGTTCGACTTATACACTGCAATCATTATAATACAATCAGAACTACATCTATGTACTGTATGTATATTGATGAAGAAGAACTTGGGTGCAGCCCACATTTACAGTCCGATTACAAGAGGGGGTTTCACCCTCCTGAAAATATTCCCCGTTCTCATTGTCATTTTGATTATGACTCACAAGAGTATGAAACATTTTCCACACACTTCGAAAGTCAGCTAATAATAATTGATTATTATCCAAGCTTAAAGTAAAAGTATGATTTAAATTTATCTCAGATATAAATGCTTCTAGTAATAAATAACATATTTCAACAAATCAAACAACGTGAATGAATAGATACAATTTGGCTTTTGTTAATCCTCTATCATCATTACTTAATGAGTTCACTTTCATAAAATAAAGCTATTATTATTGTTATTATTATTATTAATATTATGATTATTATTATTATAACGGTTGCAAAAAGAGAAGACTCCGATCAGTCGCCGCATTGCAAAGGCGGTGTGTGATCCGACACTACACTTTGCGAAGGCGCTTTTAGACACATTGGCACCAACGCACCTCAAGGCCGGAAGGACTTCGTACACTGGTCTAAGTAACGTTTACAACATTATCAAACGCATAAAAAAGCCTGTTAGGCGAGAAGACTTCCGTCCATCTGGGACCAAGGTTCGAAAGACACTTTAAATCAGCGGACGCACATGCATCTTTCTCTTAAACTGACGAAACGCTACCGGGAGTGCAAATTTAGATATATAAAATGAAAATAAAAGATTCGCAGACGTATTATTGAACTTTTTTAAGTCTGGGTATTTGAAAGTGGAGGCTTTGATGTAGTCTATATTTTACTCTTTCTAGATAAGTCTAGAAGATAAACACTTATCACGCTAAGAACAATTGTCTTCTGCTCAAAGTCTCGTCTGCAGTATATTTGAAACCCTGTCCGATTTCTTAAAAAAAATAATGAAACTATTGGCTGGATGTCAAACAGCTTTGACCTGCAACCGACGCCTAGTTACTCTGCGTCTGATTCAGATTCATGCTGTTTAGCAAAAACAACCATTGCTTCCTTTAGTCCCGCTTAACATGATAACGATTAAAGATAGACATACGATTAATGGGCTATACATTTTACTCGGAAAATGTAATGCAAAACAGGTATATTCCTTTGCTCTAATGTGGCTAAAAGTATATTTGAATCGATCCATGATAAACCAGACATCTTGAAATGCGAAAACTTAAATTGTAGACCAGTCTGACATACATCTGATAAGGTCTATACTGCTCGGCACTCGATGCACAGACGGACAACTGGATATAATCACCGTTGTACCGCAGGCCAGCCAGAACACAATCTCACATAAAGATTGTCATCCTCGGCGACGATCGTACCCAAAGCGGTGGGTAATCCGAGCCTTCTCTGTCCCTAAAACACCCATTTTCACGTTTTTATATACGTGTATGTTGTGTTGCTGGTTAGGGTCAGATGATCTCCTGTAGTAAAAACATGGGGATTTCCTCAATCTATGATCAATATTTATTCAACCTATCTGAACCGAAACATTTGTTTTGTAAACCATTAATATGCTGTGGTCACCCGACAGCAGGTGCGTTTGACCTTATACATTTGTACATGAAGGAATTTATCTTTAAAACTTACTATGAAAAGGATTGACCGTTTACAGAAACGCATTCAAGGGACATTGGCGTATATCTAGTTACATCCGAATATCGAAAAGACCATTGCATCAAATCATAGCGCTCTTTTCTAAACCACATAAATGTCATTTTGGCACTTTCTCATTTGCGTGGCTGTGTTAATTTGCCAAATACACGAAATTGCCACTAAAAATACTCTAATATGATTTTAGAAGAAATCGTCTGTTTTCTTCTTAAATCACGTATGAGCCATTTTTGATAAAAAAAAGAAGTGGTTTAAGAAGAAACCCAACGATAAAACCGTGGTATCGGTACAACGGTATATCGCTACACGCGATATTTTTACAAGTGAAATGTACTGTATTCGGACAAGCAAACATAGATGTTTATCTTAATAAATATTGTGTATTTAATTCTTTTTCATTTTAGCATCGGAAGAAAAGTTTTGATACAGCTGACAATATGTTGTAGTGTAAACTGTTGAAGACGACAGGGCGGAAAAAATCGATGTCAATGATGTGTGCCACCATCTAGACAGGGAACGGAATCAGTCAGCCAGGCACACCTAAACAGTAAAAAAACGCCTGCCTTATAATTGTTCCATCATCAAGAAACTTTTCCTGAAACAATACACAAAGATGGTTTGTAAAACATTCTCCTTCATTGTCCCTGACTTTTCTCTCGAAATTTGAGTCAATCTGGGTTGCTTAGTATATACATGCTTTGATTAATATGTATGTCTAACTATATTGTCGTCTTCGTTTCGTAGGTTTTGCTTTGCTATAACAAATAGCCTTTACGGTTGTAAAGACATCAACGATATGTAGTAGTTTACCCTTTTTTCATAGAACGCATTAACTCTTTCACCGTCGAAGTCGCCTAAATGCCAGATAAGACGGCGTCTGATCTGGGACTTCACTATTTTGCAACAAAGTTTAGTCCTGGGTTAACAGTTTCGGAATATACAACAACTGTTGAATCGTTTTTGTGATTTATTTCGTTTAAACATTTTCTCTTAAAGTAGTCCCAATCGACCATTTTAAACTTGGCGCCGAAAGAGTTAACGCATCTGTAGCAGAGGATTATTGACAACACTCAAAGTGCTCATAATGTACAAAACTGTGTTCAATTTTCGACAATATCTTAAAGGTCGGTCAAAATTGGTGTTTTCTAAAAGCTAACTGTAATATTCACCATAATCTTCATTGTATTTGGAGTCAAATTCCGTTTACCGACTGAATCTATGAATCGTTCTAATCCATACACTGTTTACCTCTAACAGCGAACCGATCCGGTGGCTCAGTCGTAGAGGTTCGAGGATGGCTGGTTACAGGTTCGATCCACAGCCGCGACATTCAAGATTATTCAGAAAAGATATCAGCGGTTCCCTTGTTTACGCTTAGCATGGCCGTATGGTAATAGAACTGCTTGGCTTGGTGTCAGGATAACGAGATTGGGTGTAATATCCAATCACGTGTTACCCCGTGATAATTTAGTTTAGCAGAACTTTTTCGGCTTTAAGCAGGAACCGCCTCGTAGTAAATAAAAACTCGTTGGATGGATGTCAATTTCAAACGCACTCACACTCAAAACACATCACATTTACATGTAGAAGTGCAATGTAATGATGCTATGCGCACTTGCTCTAGCTTTTGAAAGGTTTGCCTACAGTACGGAAACCGGAATCGGAATAAACCAGAACCGAATCAAATGCTAATCGGATTGGTATTTTGGGGGGATATTGCGTCGATTCAAAACTCTCAAAACCACGTGTTACCCTTTGTTAAGCGCAACATTTAACCGCAAGTGACTCACAACGACACCGGTTAAATCGTCAGTTTAATTAGTTTCAGTACTGTATTTGTGCAATAAACATGGCTGTTGGAATTCATTTCTGAACGTCTTACATTGACAGTTTGAGAGATGCCATTGTCTATTGGGCTATATTCTCTGGAGTATTGTGTTCGGTTATTGTTATGGAAGTCTTCCATCATTTCTCTCTTTCCATCTGATGATTATGTTACAATATCTAGACATTATCTAGACAGAATATTAATCATAGTACGTCGCTTGTCCTAGAGACACTGTCAAAGAGTGTAAACCCCAGTCAACGTAGAAAGCAATTATGCGTATTCGTCTGATTCATTTTCAAACTTCATAGATTAACTTGAATTTTGGCAAACATATTGACCGAGTTACTCTGCGTCTCATCTGGATCTAAGCTTTTTGCATATGACACTATGGTTCGGGGTAAGCAGTGAAGGGGCTAAGATAACACTTAAGTATCTCTATGTTATCTACGTTGCGCATGAGATAAGTCCGTCACCAGCCGTTAACCCCATACTTAATGGATAACTCTTATGTAGCAGATGGCTATTGAAAACATTGTAAGCAACGAGCAAATGCTCCATATTCATCCTTTTTTTCAAAGCCATTCACAATGCGTGTTTTACTTTCTCCTAGATAACATTTAGTTTCATCATTAACTTTTACTGTAAATGAGTCTGAACATAACATATGTAGAGCAAAGGGTTTATATCTATTCAAGTAAAGGCACTACCATATTTAGTCGCTTCACAAAGCTGTCATACTATCGGCAAGGTGGTAAAGCTAATTATATTCTGCTATGATTTATTGTCATAAAGTTCAGGTCCAACACGCAGAAGCATTCCAAAGCTCCAAAGCGATTCAACCATTTCTACGGAGTCTATATTAAGAAACTGAAAAAGGGAGCGTACATGAATCCTTAGAAAATGCAGTTACATTGTCAAACGAAATAATATATGACGAAAACTGCCACTTAGCACAATTAACCTTTTCGAGTAACAACTGTATGAAATCACGTCTTCTCAAATGATTAAAAAGTTTTTATCTACAGTTTTGCAGTAAAAGTATATGTGATTCAAAAACAGTTTGGTCCTCAGATCGAAGCTTTAGAGCAGAACTGTCTGAAAGTTTGACATGGTTTAACATGCTTACTGTGAATATGGACCCCAGAAACCTATCTGAGTTGTATAGACTGCTTTATTGCAAACCTGTCGGAAGACAATTATGATAAGTTTACGACAATGGCGATGATCAAATCAAAAGCGGTGAGAGGTCAATTATATCAGATATCATAAACACTCGACCGCAGTCTCATAGGCTGGTATACTGCCGCCAAAACAAAGTCAGCGGAATTCTCATTTGCTTGAACTCTCAACCTTGTTCGATTAGTTTGAAATTTGAAGAATCTATTGCCTGAGTGTGAACCAGCTTGGACCTGGATCAGACGCCGAGATACTCGGCGTCTGATCCGGGTCAAGCTGGTTGACGACATCACTTTGGCGTGATAGGGGTTACATCTTGCTTAATAATGCTCAGACGTTCAAACTAAAAGAAATAATCATAAATTTGTAAACCAGTGTTAGACATGTTGCTCTTTGAAATGAAATAATAGCTTTATCTAAAATGTATGTATGTATGTTATTTCTTTGAAAGTGTATTTGTTCAGTATTAAACGTCTAATTGAATTATATGATCAACAATGGTATTCAGTCAACCCATTTGAAATATGAATGTTTAAGGGAGTTGTTCTGTTTAGATCTTTTCTAACTCAATGAATTTGATGTTTTACACATTCGTTGAAGATATATCTTGATTAAAAGTATGTTTCTATAGTTTGTCCATTGATTGAATTATTCCAGTGGTTAGCGAGGTATATGCCAAATTGTAGGAGTGGACTTTGGCTGAGTATATATTGTTTACTGGTGAGAAAAAAACTCCTGGTAAATTCGTACACACTTTGAAATGTTGGTTCTTGAAAAGACTCAATAAGTACTTTAAATTTCTTCCTGGTATTTATTTAGTGAATGGTTTTGTCGCGGCATTCTTTTAATAAATGGTATGCTAGATCTATTCGCATGTTGGCAGATTTCGTTTGTTAACTCAAATTGTGTTCTTTTGTTTCCCTTTGATCAATACATAGACCATGCCTGACCGAAAAAACTTCATCTTTCAGACAGACCCTAATGAAAATAAAATAGAAGTTATGTCTAGATGTTTTGGGAAACGTGTCCCACGTCTGCCTTGGGTGTTTATTCTACTTTTCCTAGTTTCTGGCGTCTTCTTGCTACTGTCTCTATCACGAACAATATAAACATGACTGTTTGCATTCGCAACTACCGTAGTGTCGGTGTATTCCGTCTCGGGCAAAGGTCTTTCTCACCTTATCTCCGTTTCCGTAAATGAACGCCAACTTCGACACGTTTTAACTAGGCCACAACTATGTTTTTGGCTCAGAATATTGTTTCGATTAAAAACACGAAGCTTTCCAACAGGGTTCGAAATAACGAGGTATTTTTTTCGTTTCACCAAACTGACATAATGGTCAAAGCATTCAGGTCCAACACGCAGGAGTACATGGATCTACATTGTCAAACGAAATTATATCTGACAAATACTGCCGCTCAACACATTTAACCCCTTAACTGCCCCGGAAATCAGCGCATGCGCAATTACTCGTCTGCCTCATTTTTAATGATTCACTGAATATTTGGCAAAATTATTTGCAAAGTGTCAAACAATCTGTTTGCATATGGCACTGTTGTTTGGGGTAGGCAGTGAAGGGGTTAACCTTCACAACACTAACAGAAACAACTGTGAGATAACACATCTCCAATAATTCAGAAGAGTTTGCGATTTCTTCCATGTCCTTGCAACAAAGGTATCTGAAAAGATAAAACATGTTTGGTTCTCAGATAAAAGCTTTAGATACGAACTGTATGTAAAAGGAATCAACGGACAGCAAGCACGGTCCTGCAGTATTGAAAGGGTTAACGACGGGTTGACATGGTTTTACATGCGTCCTGCGAGTAATGACCCCCAAAACCCGTCTGAGTTGCACAGACGGAAATACTGTTAAACAGTTATATGTAAGACCACTCTGTTCTACCGCAAGCCAGTAGGAAGACTTTCTTACGAGACAAGTATTCAACACTAGCGATAACCAACTCTACAGCGGTGAGCGACCAAGTATGTCGAAAACCATAACCAACTTGTCACAAAGGTCCATTAGCATGTTGGTTACACATGACCGGACTTTCAAACTAGGAGACTTTATATATTTGTGTATACAAAAGTTTGACATTTGGTTCTTTGAAATAACATCATTGTTTTCTTTTCCTTTTCAAATATACATTTATAAGATGCATTCTATTTATTTAAAAGTTTATTCGTTCAGAATTAAACGTCTTATTGAATTATATACTCGACAAAAGTCCACACTTTTGAAATGTGAATAGTTGAGCTTTCAATGAACTCGCTTTTTAACTCATTCGTTTAAGAATAATCTCATTAAAGTATGATTCTATAATTTGTTCAAATTATTTTCTGGTAAGATGAAACACTTCTTTGAAATTCGTTTTAAGTTTGATACGCTTGTTCTTTAAAGGACACAATGGGTTATTTTAATAACTTAGGTATACTATCATTATGTCCAGTCTGGGCTATTTTCATAATATCGATTTACCCGAAGTTCAAAGGCTATTTCGACCATCGGGTCATTCGAACTAATTATAAAAGAACTACAAAAGTACTGCTGGAAGGTGATTTTTGATGGAACAAGTAACCATTTATAAACAAGCTAATTAAGTTTAATCACTCAATCTATGTTAATTTATTTTAACATGAGTTTGATAAGGAAAGCTGGTCCTGGTCGACTGAATTTCAAACCAAGTAAATTAACTGATAGAAAGAAATATGGATAAAGAGAGAAGGGGAGAGGAAAACATATGAAGCGTGAGGAGAGAGAGTGCTTCACAAACAAGACTATAATCTTTGCAAACAGTTTGGATCCAGATCAGACCATATATCTTTAAGGCTGATCGAAACCCTTGGTTTTATGCTTGGGTTGTAATTTCTGCAAACAGGTTATCAATACATTTAATTCCACTAAGTATATGACAGTGTTGCAGATGGCACTTTCGGAGCAGACAGCATGTTTTCAGGGTGGAATGTGTTAAACATTTATTGGCAACTTAACTCTGTGACAGTTTACTCCAAAGGAGAAAGCAAACAGATAAGTTTACATATTAAAAATGCAACACACAATCATACTTTGGCTGGTCAACACCTCTGAATGAGATGGCTAGCATAATACACAAACCTAGCATGACCTAGATTATGATATCGTGAGTCTCACTATATTTACAGATGTTTTCAACTAATATAATGATCAGAAATCGCGACATTTTTACAGATTTAAAACAACTTCAAAGCACCAAAATGGTTATGATCGTTATGGAACATTAATAAATATGCCTGAATTATCTTCGGTTTCTTCTAAAACCTCGTATGTGCCATTTTTCAAAAATGGCACATACGTGGTTTTAGAAGAAAACCTACCATTTGTGTTAAAATCACGTAAGTGCCATTTGTAAAAATAGGAGATGCACGTTTTTTACGTAAACAGACAACTTCTTCAAAAGACACGTAATTACCAATTTGCCAAAGTGATAGATACGAGGTTTTTGTAGAACACTGACGATATGCTTTAATATCAGTATGTGTTCGACGTATACATTGCATTCATTCTAATGCAATCCGATTTAAATCTACGCACTGTATGTTTAATGATGAAGAAGAAATTGGGTGCAGCCCACATTAACAGTCCGACTACAAGAGGAAGGTTTCACCTTCCTAAAGTATTCCCCGTGCTTATTGATGTTTTGATTTATGTTTCACAAGATTAAAAGCATATACACATACTAAGAAAGTCAACGATTGATAATTGATTATTATCCACGGTTGAAGTAAAGGTTTGATTCGAAATGATCTCTGTGGGCGTCAAATGTAAATGCAACTTGTGTGAGATCACAACGAAACAAACAACAGGTAACGGAATAAACAGATTCTTTCCTGAATCCCAGGGTGACCATAACTGGACCATGAAAAATCCGGATATTTTGGCAAATGTTCATCTTTATGCGTGCTACGGAAGAAACTATGATGACATTTGCAAGCAGCATGGGTAACAATGAGACGCCGTGTGAAATTTTAGAAAAATGGTTATAGAGAATATTTTAAGAAATCCGGAAAAAATCCGGAGATCTCCGGAAAAATCCGGAGAAATGGTCGGCCTGGAATCCTCTATCATGGTAAACCGAGCAATCTCTGTCCCTAAACCAGTCATTTTTACGATTTTTGATACAGTCAAACTTCGTTGGCTCGAGCTCGGTTGGCTCGAGTTTATGCTTGTCGGTCTAAATATTTATGAACAAAAGCATAAAGATTAATGTTGTGTCGGCACATACATGTATATTAGTTGCAAAGAATTTTTTAATAAGTCTCAATTACCGGAAGTTCGACTTTCATTATTAAGGCTTATTAAAATAGTTCCTTCAACTTCAAGACAACGAAGTTTGACTGTATTTCATTTTGCTGGTTAGGCAACAACCAGCAATATCAAATATCAACACATCGTTTAAAGGGCTGGTTAAGGGCCAAAGAAGGCTCGGATTACTATCAAAGTTGCAAAAGGCGAAGTATACGACCAGACGCCGCCGCGTTGGAACTTGAAAGGCTCCGATACTGCATTTCGCGAAGGCGCTTTCAGACTTTATTTGCACCGAGTGTAGCTATTGTAGTGGCCGGAAGGCGATCCTACACTCGTCTACGTAACATTACCATCATAACACCCCAAGCCAGGCGTGAAGACTTCCGTCAATTTGAGACCAAGGTTCGAAAGGCATTTCAAATCAGCGGACCTCTCAGTCACTGACAAAACACACCCGGTAGTGCACATTTAGATACACAAAATGAATAAAAAAAAGTTTCACAGACTTATTGATGATTCGTATGTCTGAGCCTTTGAAGGAGACGGCTTAAATGTAGTCTATATTAAACTTCTTATAGTTCATACTGCATGGATAACCCTTATCACACCAAGAACAATTGGCGTCTGCCCAATCACTCACCTGCAGCATTTTTAAATCCTGCCCGCTTTGCTTCAAAGTTTGTCAAAACTATTGTCTGGTTGTCAAACAGCTTTGACCCGGATCAGACGTCGGCGTCTGATACAGGTCCAAGCTGTTTTTCAAAAGTAACCAGCTAAAACTATAGTCGCGCTCAGCTTAGTAAGGGTTGCATTTAGACACATGAATGGGTAGTAGATTGGACATTTTACAGGGAGTTTGGAACCACCGGGAATTTCCACACTTTCTTCAGACACCATTTGTAGAATTTACCTGTAAGATATTGTTTTTCTTTAACTCGGAAATTTGAATGCAAAACAGGTGCATATTACGTTGTAAGGTGGCTAAATGTATATTAGAATATTTTCATGATAAACCGGACATCTTGAAATGCGAAAACTATTAATAAAGACCAGCCTGACATATCATCTGATGAGGGCACTCGATAGATTCACCAAGAGTTGCACAGACGGACAACTGGGTTGAACCACTGATCCGCCACAGACCAGCCAGAAGGCGTTCTCACATGAATAATTCCACACCTGGCGAGAATCGAACCAAAAACGGAAAGGGGCCAAGTGAAGTTGCGACCATAATATAATGTTTTTGTCTTGCAAATAATTTCTTATGCTTTTAACAGATACTTTAAAATATACTCGGAGCAACTCGTCAGTGTATATCTTATCCCAAAATTCGAGTCGTAATTTGGAGTATGATCTTGCCCCAAACCGTGTGCACAGCAAATCAGTCCTATGTGTCTAACTTCTTAGATGGCCAAGAATTACGTCTTTCCTACCGTACCTACACTGTTTTGGAAACTAATAAGTCCTTTAATTAATAAGACGCGTCTCATTTCTTTGAGGTGTGTTGATGAAGTACACAATATACTACGCGTGTAACGATATTCACGGGGCATTGATATTTATATAGTTACATCCGAATTTCATTAACTTTTTCAGCGCCAGATTTAAAATTGTCGGTTGGGACTATTTTCAAGAAAAATATTTTAGTGGAATGAATCACAGAGACGATTAAATATTTGTTGTATATTCCGACACTGTTAATACGGGACTAAAGTTTGTTGCGAAATAGTGAAGTCCCAGATCAGACGCCGCCTTATAAGGCGGCGTCAGATCTACGACTGCACTATTTTCAATGGCGCATTTAGGCGACTGCGGCGGTGAAAGAGTTAAAATCATCGCATTGACACGTAGCGTTATTTTTCTTAACCACATAAATGCCATTCTGGTACTTTCTCATCTGCGTGGGTTAAAAATAATACTGGATTTTCGTCATAATACACGTAACCCCCAATCAAGCAAATTGCTGTTATTTGTTTTAGATGAAATCGTCAGGTTTCTTCTAAATTCACGCATTTGCCATTCTTGATAAAAATGGCACATGCGTAGTATAAGAAGAAACCCGATCATATAACCGTGGTATCTTTATAGCTACACGCCACATTTTTACAATTGAAGTGTACTGTATTCAGACAGGCAAAATCAGATGTTAATATTGTGCATGACACGTTGAAAATATACTCCGCTTCATGTTTTATTCTATATCGGATAAGCATAATGAGATTATGTTTGATACAGCCTTCAATATTTTGTCGTTTTAACTATGGAAAAACCCCGTCTGATCAATGTCCATGAACAGTGTCACCGTCTAGACATGGTCAGGAACCAGTCTGGCCTTTAAAGTTAGCATAGCCTTTACGGTTGCAACGATATTATTAACCCTTAGCCTGCTAGTCGCGACTACGGTTATAATTCAAACAGCTTGGATCCAGATCAGACGCCGAGAAACTCGGCGTCTGATCTTGATCCAAGCTGTATGACACTCAGACAATAGGTTCACCAAATTTCAAGAAAATCGGACGATATTTAAAAATTGAAGCAGATGATAATTTGAGCAGACGACATTTTTGTAGCAGGTAAAGGGTTAAGGAGAAAGGAAACCACAAGTTTTGAA
>JAULCE010707704.1:0-15540 GCA_032359355.1 Macoma nasuta | reverse complement strand
AGCATCATACACCTAAAGTTTGAAATGAATCGGTGCAGTTGTATTCAAGATATGCTCCGAGCAAAATTTGAAAGAAACAACAAAGGGCAATAACTCAAAAAATATGCATGCTAGAGTTATGACCCTTGTGCATTGCACTTCCTCTTAGCATGTTTTTTCCATAAATGAAGTTTCATTTCAATAGCAACAGTAGATCATGAGTTATCGTGCGGACAAAGTTTGAAATAAAAAATCAACAAAGGGCAATAACTCGAAAAGTATTCATGTTAGAGTTATGGTTCTTGCACTGCATTTGGTCTCATCATGCTCTATCCATATCTGAAGTTTCATTTTAATAGCAGCAGTACAACAGGAGTTATCGTCTGAACAAGATGTGTGGCAAATGGACAGACAGACGAACAGACGGACAGACAGTCAACTCTGACAAAATCAATGTATCCCACATATAAATATGACTGGAGACATAATTAAAAAAAAAATGAAATTTGGGCTGTTGTATTTTTTGACTGGTTTGAATTAAGTATATTTTGAAACTGTCCTCATAAGAAAATAAAACTGACAAAATGTTTGTCATTTTAACAGCAGTTTAACAAGTACTGTTAAAAACATTTAATCATTTAAACCCCATAAAAAGTGAAGACATTTTGAATAAATGTTTTGAAGCAATGAGATTGTTGTACAGATATATACAAAAAGCTGGAAAGTTTTTTTTCAGCATAGGTATTCTATAAAATGAACCTTCCAAAATGTTCTTATATCTGTAATAACATTTTTGATGAATTTGCCCTCAATGGCCACGGGCAGTTGAGTAATCAAGAACATAATGAGATCTTCTTCAGAGGCCAATTGCCCAAGGTCAAAGTCAAAAATAACTTTGGCATCACGTTCAAAGCATAGGTATTTTACTGAATAAACCTTTCAATTTTTTTTTAAATATTTGTAATAACATTGTCAAAGTGTGTCAAGTTTATAAATGTTTTCGATTAAAATTAAAACAAAAAATGAAAGATTGTCTGCTGTATTTTTTGACTGGTTTGAATGAAGTAAATTCTGAAACTGTCCTCATAAAAAAATGAAAATAACAAAATGTCATTCGAACAGCAGTTTAACATCTACTGCCAATAACATTTCTTTTGAATAATTTTTTTGAAGCAATGGAATTGCTGTACAAATATTTAAAAAAGAATTGAAAGCTTTTTTCAGCATAGGTATTCTATGGAATAAACCTTTCAAACTTTTCTTATATCTGTAATAACATTTCTGATGAATTTGCCCTCAATGGCCACAGGCAGTTGAGTAATCAATAACATAATGATGTCTTCTTCAGTGGTCAATTGCCCAAGGTCAAAGTCAAAAATAACTTTGGCATCACGTTCAAACAAGGTATATGTTTTCCCTTCTCCGTCAATTTGCACCTCTACTTTCAGTCGGAGTGTTTTAGTCTTGGCAGATCCTTGGCATACTGGACATGAACCATCCACCATTTTCTTTTGTCGGCATGCTGAAGTGAAAAGAAATGTATTGCTTGCAATTTGTTTTACAAATTCGTACAAAATATAATTTGCATTGATATATATGTAATATTGTATTTCAAATACTAATAGTTCCTGGGCTCTATGCAAAATGTGAGGTATGCAAAATGCAAATTTAACTAGAAAATGTGTCCATAGGACATGGATGCCCCTCGTCTGCTTTGTCAAAAATGCCATACTATTTTCACAACAAGAGGTCCATGAAAGCCTGTGCTCTACTGGCTTGGTTCCTTTGATCATTTTCAAATCAAAGCATGTATGTATGAGCAACAAAAAGAAATTGAAAAAATGGAGATTTATGTTCACAAGCTGTAAAATAGCAATTTCGACAATTTTAAACACCATAATCCAGTCATGCATAGGCCGATCAACCTATTTTTGTAAGAAACCAAGCTCTCATGGATATCTAATTACTTCATAAGTTGAATAAACATCCAAAAAGAAATTGAAACTTTATCACATAAACAAGCTGAATTATAGCAAAAATTGACAATATCAAGGGAGATAATCCAATCACGCATAGGTTCATCTGGCTGATTTTCGAAAGGAACCAAGCTCTCATAGATATTTAACTTCTGTATAAGTTTGGTGAAGATCCCAAAAGAAATACGAACTTCATGACATAAACAAGCCATTTATAGCAATTTTGACTAATTCAAGGGAAATAATCCAGTCACGCATGGGCAGATATGGCAGATTTTCCAAAGGAAATGAGCTCTCATAGATATCTAACTACTGTATAAGTTTGGTCAAGATAAGATCAAAACTGAACACTTTAGAGCATAAACAATTGTCTACTGACGCCCAAATTTGACTAAGTCAAGGGTCATAATCCAGTCATGCATGGGTGGATCTGGCTGGTTATCAAAAGGAAGCTAGCTCTTATGGATATCTAACTACTGTATAAGTATAATCAAAATACAATCAAAAATAAAGACTGTAGAGAATAAACAAACATTGTTTACGAACGCACACATGAATGACGAACATTGCGCCACGACATAAGCTGTCTGGCTTTTCGCCAGTAGAGCTGGAAAAAAGTCATAAACTCTGAAATCACTTAAGTTATTTACATGACTTTCGAACTTGATCAAGATATTATAATCACAAACATGTGTAAAGTTTGGTGAGAATTAGACAAGTGTGTAAGTACATTAAGACAACAGCAACTCTATATGCTTCCATTTTGTGGGGGGTATAACAAAACACTCTTGTTTTATATACAAGTCTGCATAGTTAGTAAGTGGGGTGCTTGTTTATAAAGAATGGCGCTATTGTTATGTGTAAAACAGTATGTGTTAAACAACCAGTCAAGTATGAAATAGAAATTAAGTAATTAAATTGTGTTTTTGAAAATGATAGCATTGAAACACATTAAAGTAGAATAAAAAGTAATCTGTTTTTCCAAATATTCTTATCATACCTTGATTTGAGCAGCAGTCATATATGGCAACATCGTAGATTTGTTCTATGTTGGCTGGTTTCAATGGTGCGTTCTCATCGAATCCACTGAAGTCTGGATCCTGTTTGAAGACAGCTCTGTCGTCTTCTGTAATGCATATGTTTGGCAATGCTGTCTCAGACAAAAACTGAAATGAAAGGAAAAGCACATCTAAATGTATTAATTTTAAAGAAAATGGATTATTGCGAATGTTCATAAATACAATTTGCAATGTTGTTAGCACACATTGTTTTACATGATTATTGTCCAAATAACTTAGGTAAAGTTTGTACCTGCACCAGTTCAAAAGTTATGGTCAATGTTAAAATTGTCAATTTGACCTTTGAACTGAAAGAATGACCTTAACGTTGAGATGTTCATAGTCAATAAGTGCTGCATTATTAACTACATATGCATGTCAAATATGAAATCTCTATCTGTATTACTTCAAAATTTATGGTCTTTGGATAAAAAATAATGTGAAAACATAACATTATTCAATGCGTTTCATTCACCACCATCATCATCTGAATGTTTAAAAAAACTCTGTCATGGGCCCAATTTTTTAAGAGCATAATTCAACAAGTATTACCTTATTTTTTGTAACAACTCACATAAAAACAAATATAGATTTAGAGAAGTTCAAGTCCCTTACTGCAACATCGGTTTTCATTAAAACTAGAAAATGTGTCCATAGGACACGCATGGCCCCACTTGGGCTTTGTCAAAAAAATGCTATATTTTCACAAAATAAAGGCCCATAACTCTGTAAATATTATTTTGGGGCAGATGAAAATACCTAGGTGCACAAGTTTCCACTCTGAATAATATATCCTATAGTTTTTGGGACAGTCGGACAGACAAACGTACGGACAAACAGATGGACAAAGGCAAATCTATATGCCCCCCCCCCCCACTGTCTTTTAGTGGTGGAGGCATAAAAATTGAAGAAATTCACTTTTAACAATGAAACATGATCAAATCTGTTGCAAAGGAAAAGTGAATGTCAAATCACAATGATGAGTGTTCCCAACAACTATTTAACATTCAAAGGTGTTTGAACAAATTAATAAAAAAGAAAAGGTAGGAAATTGGGCATAGAAAATTTATGCAAAAGTAATGCTAGTTTGTAAAAGTACCTGGCAAGACGTATTGACTGTTGCAGTCAGTTGCTTGGTGTTTCTGAAGGTCTTGTTGTATACAGATGAAACCTCAACAATAGCATCTGGTACGTAATCTGCTGTTGCATGTTTCTCAAACAGTGTGACCTTCACTGGAGAACCAGAGTCGTCTTTCAAAGAAAGGGAACGAACTGCCAAAGTACCCTCTCTCCTGAATGTCAATGGCGCAACCTGAAACAACAATACAACCATTACAAACACTGTGCAAACATATAAAAAACACACCTTTTTTGCTTGTTTTGTATATAAGAGTTTCATTGACTTTTACCTTTTACACATTGACCTCAAGATTAATAGAGTAAATTTGTTGACAATAACCAATGGATTTACCATTGTTAATAGTCGTAAGCCCAAGTTTTTTGAAGATATTGATCGAAAAATTGTTCTTAAAGGGTAACCATCAGCAAAATACAAGTTGGTCTTTAAAGGAAGACCTTGTTGGGAAAAATACGAAAGTGAAGGCATTTTTAAAATCGGATGCAAACTTATGAAGATATTGCAATTGAAAGTGTTAATATGAGGGTGCCATCTTGGAAAAATGGGGGAGTTTGCAACGTCATAGATATTTCATTACTATGCAAAACTGCAATAATGCAAAAGATTATTATCTAAACTTAAAATGTCAATACAAATCAAATCTTTGGACCAAATAATAAAGTGTACACTTCTCATAAGATAAAATTTTACCTGCCATTTCTATTAAAGAAGAATAAAGTTTCACTTTAAAAGTGGGCGTAGTCTATTTTGCATATCATTTACATAATTTTGAAAGGTTTAAGTTGTCATAACTTCTTTATACATTATTTGTTTCTCAAAATTATTTGACTGTTTAAATGATTGCCATCTTGTATTTTAGTGATGGTTTACGTTTAAGATTAAAATCACAAACCTGATTTTAAACAATTGTCATAAGCCCAAATGATTTGAAGATATTGAGTGAAAATTGTGTTGAAGATCACAATTCTGACTTTAAACAAAAGATCTCAATTATACTTATTTATCAACTAAAGCATTTTGTGTGACTATTCATTTGAAATATTGTGAAAATGTTTGTTGGGATGAAAAGTTACATCATAAGGGCTGGTTGAAGAAATAAACAAAAAAGCATGGTAGAGTTATGACCCTTATGCACTGCACTTCCTCTCAGCATGCTCTTTTTATATATGAAGTTTTATTACAATAGCAGCAATAGATCAGTAGTTATTGGCGAGACAATGTTTGGAAAATAAATTCAACAAAGGGCAATAACTAAAAAAAAACATGTATGCTAGAGTTATGGCCCTGGGCACTGCATTTGTTATTGTCATGCTCTCCATATATGAAGTTTTATTTCAATAGCAGCAACAGATTAGGAGTTATGGTCCGGACAAATTTTGAAAGAAGAAAATGAACAAAGGGCAATAACTCAAAAAAATATATATGCTAGAGTTATGGACTTTGCGCACTGCACTTTCTCTCATCACGCTCTTCCCATACATGAAGTTTCATTTCAATAGCAGCACTAGAACAGGAGTTATCTTTTGGACAAAATGTGTGACAGACAGACATACAGGACAGACAAACAGACAGACAAACACACAACTTGACAAAAACAGTATGTCTCCTCTATATAAATATGGGGGGAGACATAATGATCTAAAGTGAAAAAATTGTGTTGCTGGCATTTATTCCTGATTGAGCTTCAATCTATACATAATGTATGTTAACCCTTAACGTGGTGTTCACGCGACTAAAGTGATTATTCAACCAGCTTGAATCCAGACACTCGGCATCTGATTTGGATCTAAGCTGTTTGACACTTAGACAATAGGTTCACTAAATGTTAAGAAAATCGGACGTAGTTTGAAAATGAAGCAGACAACATTTAGAGCAGACGACAATTTTCGCAGCAGGCGAAGGGTTAAGTTAAAATGGATGAAACTTTACAATGACTAGTAATCATACCTGAACAATTTTACCAACGACTGTTGATTTTTGTGGGCTCTCCAGAGCATCCAGAAGAGATCTCTTGCAACCTGCTGCAGGTTGTTGTTCAGGCAAGAGGAGTTTATGGTCTGGCCATGTAGCTACGGGAACAGGCACCGAATAGCCAATTGTGGATGACGACACCACCCAGCAGCTGTCTCCTTTTTTTACCATGTTGGCAAATTTATATGTTATGCCTGCCTTCACCATAGAGAATTTCTGGGCTTGGTATATCCTCAGGTGTAGTAGTTCATCATTTTTTCCACAAATGACATTGAAATAGCTCATTTCTGCACTGCCACTTTTGTACTTGATCAGATCGTCCGATTTTTTCAACACTCTCATTGTTTCTGTCCTCAACTGTTGTGCAGCCTATTTACACAAATAAGTGGTAGGAGTTGAAAACAAATTCCATCAAGGTTGGCAACTGTTTTTGTTAGAAAATAGTGGCAAAACTACTATCAAATATAAAAATATTTATCCTGTGCCAAGCAAAAATAAATTAATGAAATTGAACTGTATAATTTAGCCAATGGTCAAGCACAGAAACATAAAAATCTCTACATTTTACAGAAAAATAAAAATCTCATTATTTTGACCTCATCAAAAAATGTTTCAAAAATTAACTAGATTAAGTTTGTGAAAAACAAATGTCCCCCACCCCCACTGCAACTCCAGTAATGTGTTAATATGTACCATGCTCTTATGCAAAACATGAATGGGAAATAATTAGAATTATTAAATCCAGTGAGAAATGTCAAAGTTTAAGTAAGCTGTATTTTAGCCAATTTTAACATTTGATCTCAAAGTTAGACCATGAATTTTGAGGCACATAACTGGGTCTTGCACATGTCACACCAACTGATCATACACCCACAGATGATGAAAAATGTATGCGTCAAATAATTTTCAATTACATTGAGAAATTTTTTATGGTCCATACAAATTCAAACAGACGAACAGACAGACAAACACACAGAAAGTGCAAAATCAATATATCTCCGCCCTAAATGGGAGAAACATAATGAACTTAAACAAACGTTGTATTTAAAACGCAAAGGATTTCAAAATGAAATGGAGTTGTTTGTTTGTTTTATCAAATTGCAATGAATGGCGTGTTTTGTTGTTGAATGACATAGAAAAAGGTTATTGTAGTAAAATATTTTGTAAATTCTTGCTGTTTGTAAATACAGTAAAACCTGTCTAAAGCAATTAGTTTTCAACACTTTGAAATAAGGCAAAGGCAAGTGATTCCAAATTCCATAAATGAACAATTGATGAATTGTTTTTATCACAAATTTATAAATTCCTCAATCTATCATATTCATCTAATACACCTGTTGGTGGCTGAATAACTGTTAGACACATTTTTAAAAGATAAAGGCCTTTTAATGTTGTTACTCTACTCAATGCTACATATGCCATGCCTTTTTAAAAAACAGAGTTTCCTATATCTACAACAATTTTACCTAATGATAAACCTTGAACTTTATGAATAGTGCAAGCCCAAGCAAGGGTTAAAGGGAACTGTTTTCTTATTATTTGGCGCCCACTATACATATATTGACATTCTGTCATTTCTATTGGTACGGAGTTATTCTGTGTACTAACTTGTAAAATTCTACCTATTTCTAAATCATCAAATTTTACAAACACTACGGACATTTGACCATTTTCATCTATATGAAATGAATGAATAGTTCCAATTGCACCATTCACAAGGCCTACTTTAGTGTATATATTACGAATAAGCATGACTCTACAACCAACAGACAAAGTCAATGTGTTTTCTAAACCACCAGCATCACGATCATCTTCTGGTATCATGCTATTCGGAACTTCTCCACCTACATCAAAATCATCTGAAGCGAAATAGTGATGTCCTTGCAAAATGTATTTGGTTGTAGTTAATTCTCTGAGTTTTTCAGCATTGTAAGAATGGACATCACGACGCAATGGGAACACATGAAGAATATCAGTAATTTCACATGGATCATAGTTCATCCTAGATACCAGCATCTCACAGTCATTTTCGTTTAAAAACCCAACACGTGCTCTATTCAAAAGCTCAGCAAATGCTGTATCCCCTGATTGTCTTTTGTTCTGAGTCAAAAACATAGGTTGAAACAATTGCCAAAGCAAAGTGTTATGAAATGCAAATTTTCCATTCACAGGTCGCAATTGAAAAAAATCACCAACAACTATAACATTCATATTGCCAAAGGGAGATTGGTCATTCTTAATGTCGGACAACCTTCTGCTTATGAAAGTTAACAACTTATCACTAACCATACTGATTTCATCAATAATGATTGTATGAACAGGTCGAAATTGTCTTTGCATCTGTGAAAGTCTCATAGCAGGGAGTTGTTGATAATCTAAATAATTAGAAACTGGTATTCTCAATAGAGAATGAATTGTTAAACCATTTATGTTACGTGCAGCTGTACCAGTTGGAGCACAAACAACAACAGGAGAGTTTCCAATTTGCTTGCTAGTGTACAAATTTAAATAAGATATCAACATTTTTGTAAGAAATGTTTTGCCAACACCTGCACCCCCAGTTATAAATAAATGCATTGCACCACTGTTTTTATCAAGAAAACAAGTTTTCACATATTGGAGAACTTTTAACTGGCATGAAGTCATTTTTTGAACGTTTTCCCTAAAAGTAGATTCAGATATTGAACAACATAAAAGTGAATGCATGTCTCTGACTTCTGAAGAAGTACTTGGGCTATTAGTAGATGTTCCAGAAGAACTGAAATCATTGAAAATGGGTAAAAAACTGTTCCAGTCCATTATTTCTTCTGTGCCTTCACCAATATGATGATTTATGATACCCAATTCATGTTCGCACATACGAATATGGCGCATAGCATTTTCAATTTCTTCTGTGAATGAAAAATACAAATGGTTTATACTTTCATTAAAATAATGCTGCTTGCCTCTGAATGCTTCCTGTGCATTTTCAAATGGCACAATCAAACTTGGTTCATTTCGATGGGGGAGCAAAAGCAGTAACATAGAGTAACTGTACTCTTCACTCCCAAACGGAAACTTGGGGAAACGCACAACTTTGAAATTTCCAACTTTTTTCAACCACACATCATACTTTTTGCAATGAATCTTTTCACTAGTACGACTTGCACGCACAACTCGACTAGGCGCTGAACACCTTGTGTACCATGAAGCAAATCTATAGAAACTCCACTTATCTAAACTCTGAGGACGGTCATGGTAATAATCAAATAAATTTGTACAAAAAATATCTGTACTATTTTCATCTAAATTTTCAATGTCTTTAGCTGACTTTAAAATCTTGAAACGTTTGCAAGGCTTTCTAGAATTTAAATAGACCACTGATCTAGTAGAGTGAAGTAGATGCAAATTTCCTAATCTGTATGCAGCTTCTTGTGCACTCATTCGTCTGTGTTTTAATACACACAATCCTATTTTAAGCATCCTGACATGTTTAGGAATTGATGGGTTTTGTTTAAACACATTGTGTATCAAATTACCAAGCGCGTTTTTCATGTCGTCTGGTTCTGATTTACATAAATATGCACAAACATAGTATGCAGCCCCTTCAGCATTTTGGATAACTTGAATGTCCATGTTAGCTCTCCAATGACGTAATATAGTTGGGTTATAGTCGTTTATAAAACAACTGTCAGAATTTCTTTGTGTTACATAAAAACGACCTTTAGTCTTTCTGTTAATATTTGTATGAGAAATAATTTTGGTCTCAGGACAAACAAGTTTTGGGAAACCAAATCTGCAAGATGACCAAGAATGTGGAGTACAGTAACTGGAATGATGGTGGGTTTGCAACTTTGTAACCAAATTAAACATTTCTGGTTCAACTGTTGAGTCAGGAATGTTTGAACAAATTGTTTTATTCACATAAGCCTGAAATGTATGTGCTGTTGAATCACTGATCACAGACGGCATATCTGCAACCCATAAAAACATGTGAATATGTGGACTACCTCTGTTTTGAAATTCAACTCTTGCAAAATAATCAACAATATTTCCTAGAGGTTTGGATGGACCCAATATAACATATTTCATCAAAGCTTTAAACCTTCTGTCAAAATGGTTTGCTGTCATTACAGGATCACTTCTCATGCTTGCAAAAAATGACTTGCCAAAAGCTTCCTCAAAACTTTTGTCTTCCAGCAACATTCCCAATTCTGGCCAATGCAAATCATCTGCAGATAATGTAACAAATAATGTTGGCGGGCCTAAACACCTGAATGTAGCAAGCAAATCATAAAGCATGTTTCTAAAATAAGCTACAGTGCCTTTAATGTTTTTCATGAACATGTAAGAATTTTCCAACAATTCACAATTTTGGCCAATGTTTACAATACTAACAGCTGTAATTGCCTCATTTCTCCCATCAACAGTCCTCCTTATTTTCATGTGAACACTAATTTCATTCTTTAAAAGAGACATGTTATAAGACACAGCAGAATGTAGCAGATACTGTATGTCTTTCCTAAATATTCCAGTTGAATCATAAAGTCTAACACGAAAGTACATGCTTGGTGATATTTTCATGGGGCGAGCGTATTTGTACCCGAATTTACCGAATGGAAATAACCATGGGAAAGCCATTTCTTCTCCAGACACCAATTCAAATACATTGACTGGTTTTTCTTTGATTTCGGGAATACGCATAAGTTTTGCATTTGAAGCCATTTCAACATAACATGGTCCTGATGAATTGACTGGGACCATAACATTTTCTTCAAAATTAATTTGATCATGTACTATATCATCATCTTCAAAAATGTTACCCACATTATTTCGCTTGCAAAATTCTTCAGAACAGTCTAGTGATATATTCCGATACAAAACATTGTTTTGTTTCAACCAACCTAAGGCTTCAGAAATTTTCTTAACAGAAACAAGTCTTGATTTGCTATGCAATGGAATGCTGGTTTCCTTGTCGAATGAAACTGTTATATAAGAATCATTATATGCTTCATGTGGTAACTGTGAAGCAACTACATCAATGTCAGCAGGTAGATTTAAAACTAAACCTTTTTCAGCATATTGTCCACCTGGAAGGAACACTAAAGTCATAAAAACATTGATTTTACTGATCAATTTTTTTTCCAAAGAGCTGAGTCCTTTCAATTCTTTAGGAATTTCTCCAGGAGAAAGAAAATTTCCTAATGCCGAAATACTTGGTAATTTGTTTGACCTTAAGTACGCTTTACAGGTGGAACACAACGAATCAGATTTATTTATAGATATTGTCTGACAAATATCCGAAACGCAGGCCAAATGGTGTACCTGATTTTCAAATAGGAATCTATGACAGCAAAAGCACACATGTGTTGCTTTCTTTCTAATTTCGTTTTCATATACACTATCATGCCATTTACTGTTTGCATAATCAATGAATTGTGTATCACTAGGTTCTTCTGATGTGTTTATTTCACAAACAAACCCTATGTCTAATGCATCATCTAGCAATATGTCATTAAATAAAGTTGTTTCTATCACTTCGACACTAGATGTGTTACATATTTCTATGTTAGAAAATTCTTTGTTTTTTTTCTTAAGTCTTTTCTGTGATTTGCCCTTAGGTTTTGAATTCTTTCCAGAATAAGTATGATCGTGAGAAGAAATCTCAGCAAAATCATTTGCAGTAGTCCATGTTATATCCATTGACTCATGAAATGCTGTGCATGTCTTATTAAAAAGAGGAGTAGCAGTATACTGTTCATTATCAGAATCAGTAAAACCATTTGCTGCAGGACCAGGCACTTCCATTTGTTCATTAATTGGAGATGTTTCACATAGTGAAGGCTTCGAAACATTATGTTCGTTGCTTAAACTATTTGAAACATTTGAATCAAATGACAACACAATTGGTGTAAGTTCATAGGACTGTCCAGAATACTGATCAAATATAAAAAGCATAATGTCATCTATACTTTCAAACCTCAAAATTACAGACGCGCCATTTTCTACATACCCACCAGAAACACCTCGCTCATGAGAATCAAATATATAAAAAATCTGTCTTGTATGATCTATGTATAAAGCAACTGTGACATCATTGACAGTCAACAACAGGTAATTCGACAACATCATGGCCTGAGGAAGTGCCCCAAAAAAACTTGTTTCGCCAAAATGTCGGTTAATGTCTGCATTTATTGAACCATAAAAAGAATCTAATATGTACTGAATATCAAAAGTTATTCCCCTGTAAAAAACATTCTGTGGTAACTGATTGTGCCCCAAATATCCTTGATGATTGTTTGTTTCGACAATATTTCCATACAACTGTGTTCCTTCAAACAAAAGGGTATCAATACAATCTGCAGCATGTTGCTCATTCAAAGAAAAATATTCCAAATCTGTACAAGAAAATGAAAGCAACGCTATGAGTGCTATAGCCGTACATTGCATGCCGTTAAATGGCCGAAATCGCTCGCAACCTTGATGGAAATTGCCACAAACACCTCTTACCATTTTTACTCCTTGATCCAATCTGAAACACTTAGCGTTTGAAAGTCTCGGGATCTAACTAAATTTCACGTGGGATCTAACTAAATTTCACGTCTTATTTTTCACTTTCACTAACAGTTCCTTTGTTTTGATTGTTTACTCTTACTTAAATGTTCTCACTAAGATTCCTTTGTTTTGAAATTTGAAAATGGCGCTGAACCGTCCTTTGTCTTTGACCCCACGCTGACCTCGATTTAAAAACGCCACACAGTCTGCAACTTTGTTGAATGAATACACTTGTTTGTCTTTAACACGATTGTTTCTGTCGTTTAGCACCAATTATTCGAATCAAGCTGCTTGATAATCAATATTAACGGATCAAATATAATGTTTCCACTCGTAAATTGCAAATGGCGCTGACCTTATGTAAAACCCACGCTAGCCTCGTTTTGAAACTTCCGGCCCGAAACGGAAAATCCCGAGGTCAAATCCGATTCGTCACGGAAAAAAATAATTCATACACATCGTTTCTTTCAATCAGATTTCTTTGCGATAGCAATGCGATTTTGTATTTTATATATTTTTAGTTGTATTCATATACAATATGTAAATGACCGTCGCATTGGAAAGAAATTAAAAGACGTTTTGATTTGATTTCCGGAATAAGACGAAAACGCCCGAAAAAAACCCCACTTCGATGCTAAAACCCGGGTCCATTACCGGAACCCATAGGCTACTGACTTTTATTCGATATCAATCTATTTGGTTTTCGCTTTTTCGGTAAAAATGTCGATACATGAAAATGCCTTTAGTTCAATAAAATTTGTTCATGACACTATAATGTGTTTTAATAGAATGCATTGCCGTTATAGTATGATTTTATGCCATAGAACCTGATTCTCGACACCTCGTCCCGTAAAGTAGAACACAAAGGATCAGTCGTTATCTGTATTTACAAAAAAAGAAAACAACCATTTGCACATTCAAATTCTGTTATTTTTGCAATTTCAAGCTGTCCATGCATTCTAATAATATAAACAAATTTTTCTATCACAAATATTTGAAAAAAACCTGTTTATATCGAAATTTAGAGATACCTCTAAAAACGAACCTGTCCCTACATAGATCAAAACTTACAGTATCACAAATATAGTCGCCGGCCTGGCCGGCGACTAATAAGCATACATAAATGATACATTTTGACATTTCTGTACCAAACCCTATGGAGTGACCACTCATTAGAATCGTCTTTTCAAGATGATTCCAATGAGTGGTCACTCCACACAGTTTAGTGAAGAAATAAGGATATAAGCATTTTTAAATACACATGTTATCTGGGACCTTGCTAAACTATCTATTCCATTTTAGGTAATAGTAATGGCAATGGTAATGGTAATGGTAATGTTGTCATCACTCAACCTCCAATCCCGGAGTACACGGGGTACCGGCCGGCTGTATACCAGATGGGAATGTACACGACTTACTGTGCTTGGTGGGACAGTACCATTAACACATGGAAGAGTGACGGATGTAAAGTGAGTCTGTTAACCCTTACTCTATATGCTATTTTTAAACTTATTCACATTGAAAGTATATGATAAATAGGAAGATTATCTAGGAGAAAGGAAATGCCACAGGCAATATCTAGGTCTATACTGTGTGTCCCCTTTAGACATTGCAAACAGTGTAATCACAGACCAGTCACCATGCTCCAACATGACAACATATAGGTGATTTTTTTTAAAATGACTCTTACGTCCTTTGAGAACAAAACCCTGGATACCTGAGTCTACACTGTTTGTCACTTATCAGCAGCTCTCAGAACCGCTACTTTGATGTGCGGTATCATTGATAATTTTATAATCATCAAACCTGTATTAAGCAGCCTCTCAAAAATGAGGCATTCGTTGCCTTTAAGACTGGATAGTTGCTTAATGCAGAATACAATTAATGCAGAAAGCTCTCAAAAGAGCTTTCTGCATTTCTTTTGTTCTGCATTAAGGGACCAAGTGTCATTAATGGTCGCTATGAAGTCTTATTTGATGACCGTTCAAGACAGGTTTGACTGTAAGTTTGTATATTTAAAGGTTGGACCTCTCACGGTGCCCTCTCGTATCCACTGTCTTTGTAACCACCTGACAGCGTTCGGGGCCGGCTTCGCCGTGCCGATGAACACTATAGACCTGAATGACTCCGCCTTCAACCACCTGGACTCCAACCCTATAGTGTTTGCTACGATGGTCTCCATGATGTGTCTGTACCTACTTATGGTGATCTGGGCCAGGAAACGGGACAAGAAGGATATAATCTTGGTAGGCATGACAAATAGTGTAGACCCAGATAAGAGAAAGCTCCTGGAGATCACTATTTTTAGATATCCAGGAGCAAATTTAATTGTGTTTCCTAGGGATTTTGCTTGATTTTCACTGAACTTCTCAAGCTGACAACAAAAATGTAAACTTTGAATTTCTTTAATTCAATTTCAAAATAGACTTTGAGCTCCCTTAGGAACTGTCTGATCCAGTTTAAACTATTTGCAAAAACTGTAAATATACATGTATGTATATAGGAAGTACAGGGATTACACTTTATGTTACCTTATAATTCAGGCTGGAGCGTCCCCGCTTCCTGACAATGACCCCAGGGACAAATGTTTGTACGAGATCACATTCTACACGGGCTCCCGACGTGGAGCAGGTAACACTCATATTTACCCCTGAGAGTGGTGCATTATCAAGGATTCTGCCAAAACTATATAGTATATACAAAGACCGGATAACTATGGCTTCTAAAGGATTCTGTATCCTGAAATAGTGTTTTAAGATTAAAGATGCAAAGCCCAAGTCATCAGGGGTTTTTGATTGGGATATCTGAAATAAGTAGGGATGTTACAGGTTACTAAAACCGTAACCGGTTAATCGGAAGCCGTAACCGAAAGGTTAACCGGTTA
>JAULCE010706594.1:0-15546 GCA_032359355.1 Macoma nasuta | reverse complement strand
CAATCTTACTCTTAAATATGTGATAAAAAGAATCTTACACTCGTTGTCGTTTAAGATAAGCTTTTCTTAAACTCGTCCAGAATAAAAAGTTATTAAGCTCGCCAAAGGCTCGCTTAATAACATTTTTTCTAAAGCTTATCTTAAACGACAACTCGTGTAAGATCCTATATTTATGAACTGGTAAATGGAAAGTCTCTGATTCATACAGATTTCATATTCATTTCTTCGAAAACAACATGTTTGTAACCCAGTCAGGGGCATACGCCAATGAAAATACCGTTTTTAAGAAATTGCCCGTCATAGATCTATTTATGGAACTTTCTCAATGGTGGAAAATGCAGGTCATTACTGATAACATACAGCTCAGCCGAAAAAGGATATAAGTGTTTGGTATCTATCTCCAAATGTTGTTTTTCTCATTAATATTCATGAGTTTACAAAACTAAAACAAACTTATGCACAATTAAAGGGCCAATATCATATCTCTAGTTTGGGACCAGTTTAAAAAAACTGACTTAGATATAAACGATTTTCTTTTACTGTAGGAGTATCCGATTCAAAGCTGAGTGACCTAGGTGATCATCTTTACACCCTCATATAATTCAAGAATTATATATACTGAATTGATATAACATCGATGTTATCCATAAAAATGCCTACGGATGTCACGATTTTGGGAATTATAGGTAGACTATAATAAACCTCTACATAATAATGTTTTCGTCAACGCTAGCTTCAACTAATAAATGAAAGTTACTTCCTCTTTGAGTTTAAACCGTCATTTCTGGCCTGTGTCTATTAAATAGTTTCCCGTATACCTCCATCGTAAGGTTTATGTTTATGCCAACGTCCCTATATCACGCTGGCAATTGTTAGGAAGAATTACATGATAGTATTTTGGATTCGTACCAAAACGTTCATATGGCAATGACTTATCTTTTTTTACAGTGTCATTTTTTAGCAACACACCTTAAAAATGATATATGCAAACAAAAGTTATAGGAACGAAATAACACAATTGTATGCACAAAGGTTATTATTGTTAAAAGGTGTACATATTACAGTTAGCGTAAGGCTTATTGCAGTTTGCAAAATTGGAAACTTTTGAACCGAACACCGCGCCATATATCTGTACGTATCAATTCATTTACTGATTCAATTTTCAATACAGATTATGTCTCCTGAAGACATAGCGAGCGGATTTTTACCAGAAGAAGCATGTGATGACAAACATGAAGCGTGTGACGTTATAAAAAATGAACGTGAGTTGTTGATATACACACATTGGATATGTTAATGACTCCCTTCCGTCTGTCTTTCTGTCCTACCAGATAATTTAAACTACTCAAAAAAAGATCTAATCTTAGATCTGAGAAGTGCCCGGGATACAGGTAGGAGAATTAGACACGAGGGTCTGAATTTGAAACTTTCAAGCCAGGTAGGATATTACATTAAATGACGGAGGAGAATATTTACAAACATGGTTGATATGGCAGTCAAAAGTACAGGATAGCAGACTGACAGTGAAGTATGTTTTGATTTTGTTATCACATTAACGCTATTTTGGCTTAACGGCACGCAAATATACATGTACGTTGTTTTAGAAAAAAAAACGGTTTTCTTCAAAATTCCGGTAAATTATTTTGACAAAATGACAATATTGTATTTTTAAAGTACACACCATTACCAGTTATATTCAATTAAAAGTAAACCACCTTCTTCGAGGCCTTGTCGTTTACTTTGTGAAATAACACTATTTGAGGTAGACTAGTTCCAGTACAAAGGAAAATATGGATTTTATACCAATAAAGCAGATTTAAATGGGTAAAGACCGAATTCGTTAGTAATGAAATCCTTCCAATGTTTAACACAAGATATTCAAACAACCATTTCAGCTTATAAAGTTTTTTTTCTTATCTTCTAATGTGACTGTGCATAATACATGGCTTCTGTTAAATAAATTGAAAAACATCAAAATGTTCCCCCTTTTTATTTGTTTATTTTGGGATTTTTTTCTCAAACTATGACGTCATACAGGTATCTAACAGAAGCTATTTGTTTCTAAACGGATTACAATATATGTCAGTCAAATATACATTTTAACTTTGGAAGCGCCTAGCGACGCATCTTTAGCTTTTGTTTTCCATTGTGATCAAACCATCTAAAATCGTTTATTTCCCTTGTCCTTAAACGCCCTTTCCATAATGATTACACTATGCTATGTTCATAGTGGATAGGATGATGTTATGTGTTAAAAAAGGGACTGAAAACAGCCCAATATGCACCTAGTCCTCATTCATCTAGTTCTTAATATGGCGCCTGATCAGATGAAAAAGACAACTAAGTAAACGTGCATACATAGCCCAACCGCAATTGATAAAAATCCACAAACGGTCGATAAAACCGTTTATCGTTCTACTACTATAACTATTATTGCCGAATGAACTGCCTGAAAAAAAATACAACACTGGGTACAGAACCAATGTCAGAGAAATATGATCACAGTGTTGTGCTGCTTTTAAAATGACCTTCATCAATAACCCAGCAAAGAAGTCAAGATTGAAACGGACTTGGCTTACTATTATATAGTACTATTTAACATAATGTGTTAACAACAACCTTGCAGAAAAACGATTATTACATCAAGCATGTATAAAAATTAACCCGAGTATCTTTGTAGAAACCTTGCACAAGCACGATTATTCGTGTAGTCATTAACGTCTAAATATTTAACAATGTGTGTTAGCAAAGAACTATAGTATCGATCGTGCATGCAACATTAAAGCACTATTAGAAAAAATCATTGCAGAAACTGTTGTCACAGAGGTGATACGAGGGAATTTCATAAAGATAAGAGATGACCTTGAACCTGAGGATGTGCTTGACGTGTTCATGCAAGAAAGCTACTTCGACAAAGAAACCAAATCACGCGTCAGGGATATACGGGTAAGTCGAGTATTTCATGTAGATTTTTCAAACACACATTCTGCGTCTGCTCGGATTGACAGTCTTCTTCACATAGAATATATGTTAACCACATGAATAATGTTCATGTGACACTTACGTTATTGTTATTCTCGCTCATAGTCCATGGTGAATAAAGAAATAAGGCATATTTTTTCAAAGTAGGCCAAGCTTAAACGATGCCGTACAGAATCTTTTGATGCCAGGAGGTGTTATTATTTTAAGTATACAGTATATCATGTTTTCTCACCAGAACCTAAACAGTTTGAAGTATTACTGTGTGTCGAGTATATTAGGGATCCGACCATCTGCCTATATATGCACATACAAAAACTAAACGATCCTACAGACACTAGTTTCAAGCAGCATTATAATTTATCACATATTTTAAATACACGAGTGTTATGAGAGTAGCGGATAAAATGTTTGTAGGCTAATTATTGCTTTAGTAAGAATGAAATTTAAATTGATCATGGGTGAGAATTTAACACTCGTCATCAATATCATAGAATACGGCAACGTTTTTAACGTTTAACGTCAATTCTTTGTGTCAATTATGTGAGAGTAGTTAGCTTTTACTCCCTACATTAAAATATCACGTGAATTCGTATTGTTGTTCTAATTTTAATCTCGTTGAAAATGTAGTATTAGGCTTACAGTGTTACTATAATTTTTAACAACGCATTTCATAACTGAGATCTTTAACCTACACTTTCACTGCCGGAAGCAACTCCGCGCATGCGCAATATTGCATTTGCTTCATTGTCAAACTTCACAGATATTTTTCGCAAAATATTTGCCGAGGTCAAACAGCTTTAGCTCGGATGAGACACCGAGTTAATCGGCGTTTCATCCGGATCTAAGCTGTATGCATGCTAAATACACTATGGTTCGGGATAAGCAGTAAATGGGTTAACCCTTTACACTAAATTCTTTGTTTAGACTTTTCCACCCAGAAATTATCTGATGAAAAGGTTGTATAGATGACATTCGTGCTAAGTCCTAAATACCCGTGTTTGTTTTGATTCCTCTATTTGAAAGACAACTACATATTCTACAAATGGGCATACGGGCAATGCATTTCACATTGCTTTTAATCAAAAGTTGATTTGATATATAATACATGTTTCAATGACTTTGTTTTAATAGGAACAACACACAACTTCCGATAAGAATCGGAAGATAATCGATGCTACGGAGAAAGATCCCCGAAGATATATTATATTTAAGACTAGCCTGGCCTTGACAGGGCAATGTGAATTGTTGATGCGCATTGAAGAAATGGAAAAGGAAGTTCATATAAAAAAGCAAGGTATTGTTAGAATACAATTGCAATGATTATGTTTTTGACATATGTCTCAAGCTTTAAGTGACAGCAGTAGTATACTTGCCACTGAAATTTATTCTGAGCACTCATAAAACTAGATTATAAATACCACTAACATTCATACTTTACATAAACACACCATGATACATATTCCATTTATTCATTAATTCTAGACCCAATAAGCACTAACGTTCAAATTCCACTGACGTTATTCTACACTTCAAAACATTACAGTACAAATTCCACTGACATTCATTCTAGACACAAAAACACTACGGTACATATTCCACTGTAATCATTCTAGACCCAAAAATCAGTACAGTACAAATGCCACTAAAATTCATTCTAGTCCCAATAAGCATTACAGTTCAAATGCCACTGACATTCATTTAAGACCCCATAAAACTACAGTACAACCCCCACTTAAATTCACTGTAGACCACAACACTACAGTACATTTTCCACTGACTTTCATTCTAAACACAAAAAAACACATCACGTGGAGTACATATTACACTGACATTCATTGTAGACCTAATAAGCAGTTCAGTACAAACCCCACTGACATTCATTGTAGACCAAAAACCCTACAGTACATATTCCACTGACATTCATTCTAGACACAAAAAACACTACACATATCACACTGACATTCAGTGTAGACCTAATAAGCAGTTCAGTACAAACGTCACTGACATTCATGTTAGACCAAAACCCCCATCAGTACAAATTTTACTGACATTCATTCTGAACAACATAGCACTACTGTCCAAATGTCATCACTTTTCATTCCCAGCATTCATAGAACTAAGCTTTTAATACCACTGATATTTGTTCACATCTATCATAGAACTATAGCACAAAAAACACCGACTATAAATCTGAACCCTTGAAGAAAAGCAGTAATAACACTTGTAGAAACACACAAGCTATACTTTACCCTGATGATGCACTTCACACAAAATTCTAAGTATGTGTGACATATTTTGGCAGGGGAGAGTGCCAACCATGTGTGTACAGATCTAGACCATTGCCCGTTATTAGCCAAGCTCAAATGCCCAGAGAATATAAAGCCCTTCGAACCAAAGCAAGTCCTGGGTGAGTAACTTATTTACATAGTTTTGTCTTTATGATAATGTGAGCGTATTAGGTCTTTAGGACACGGTATAACATTATACCGCACATAATATTTGCTTATGGATAGGTCTTAAAAATAGCATTTGGGATATTATGACTAACAGTGCAAACGACATATAAGTACTATCAAATTATGTTCCAGATCGACATCGGCACACGAAATTCAAACAATGCACAACTAGCTTAGAAAACTCAAGAAAGAGTGTACCGTCGATCCTTGGCGAGTTTTTATCTGGGTTTTTTTGTAAACCAGATTAATAAATTCCATTTTGAATGACCGCTGGTGACGTCATTTATGGTATAATTAGAGATACACTCGAGAGTAATGTGCGTATTTAGGTCATAGGCTTCAGAAGGCATCTGCATCAGTGCCTATGTTCTCTTTAATCAAATAAGCTAATCTGATCTGAAGCAATACCTTTCTCCATTATGAAATACATGCTTCATTTTGCAAACATTGTGAGTAAATTTATATGATTTGGGTTAGTGCATTGTGAACAATATAATTTATGTGCGACAGTACACTGTCTAGCATCAATAAATTCCAAACAGCGTGGACCCACAATAGCCGCCGCGGGGTACACGTCAGAGCCGATGTCAGTGTGTCTTCTTGCACTCGAAACATTAGTGCTATTAACAGAAGCACTATATATAGCGGATGGAAAACCAGCGCTTACATCATATAACGATGATTTTATTTCTGATATCTCGTCAGTGTTATAGATAAGGTGCGCATCCGAAACGCGCGACATTCAAAAGTTCACAACATGGTATTTGGTAGGAATATTTTTCAATAAAATGCGGAAATGTATTTCAATAACGCTATCGGACAACATAATCACTTCTATTTAAATATAGTGATTCAAATAAGTAGTTGACAAGCAGGGATTGACAAAGAATGTAGACTCTGATTAGAATTAGGGACTACACTATATGTCTGTCTGGTCAATTATTTTGAACATTTGTTGTACAATGAAACAACGACTTGACAAATTTCTTGTAAACAGTAGATGTAAGTATCAGTGATCAATGTGGCCCAAAACGTAGAGTTATAACGCTAAGTGCCCTTTTTACTTCACATATGCATTTTACAAATTATATACATGTTGCATATCTTACACATGTTGTACCTTTTGCAAATATACAGATGTGGAAAAAGTAAAGTGCAGATCAAATGATTATCCAATGTCATGGTTCTGTTGTTGGTGCCAGTTTAAAAATGTATAAAACGCCAATTGATTCAAATACGCTGATCTACAAACCCCTTTACTGCTTACTCCGAACCATAGTGTCATATGCAAATAGCTTAGCTCCTGGTGAGACGCCGAACAACTCGGAGTCTCATCGGGATGCAAACTGTTTGAACATCGGCAAATTTTGCCAAAATTAAAGCCAATCCGTGAAGGTTGAAAATGAAACAGACGAAATATTGCGCATGCGTGTAATTGCTTCCGGCAGTGAAGGGGCTAATAATGATAATGTGGCTTTGTCTGTGAAACCAATGGCATGGCAGTGCAACCATTTATCTACTTGTGTCCTCTATTTTAACTGATCAAGGACCGGGAATGTGTTGCTATCTGTCACTGAAAAATATCTGATACTTATCTGATACTAAATTGGAAATGTGGCGATTGGTCTTTTCTTATACTGTTTGCACCTCTTTAAGCCGTGTTTCCATGAAATGAGCGGTAAAAGAAAACTGTCATTTTTGAATTGCGTTGAAATCATTGTATGAAATAGGTCATTTGTTCGTTACGAGAAAATGCGTCATTTCGTACAATATATTCAATAACCATCAGTTACAGGTGCGCTAAAAGGCGCTTGTTAGGGGTTAAGGGTTATCGAGACTGACTATCTACTGTACACTATTTTTGGTGTCAAATAGCAGTGAATGCGATTTTTATTTCGTTTCTATATATTAGAAATAATGGCAGTATATCAATAACATGTTTTTTAAGCATAAGCACCCGTCTATTAAAAAAATATTTACACACTGGATGCTATTGGCTTGATCTTTATAGTTTTGTTTATAAGATGGTGGGTGAAATTTAATGAAACAAATACATGTATTAGAACCAAACAATACTCTTGTAGAATGAAAGGTAAATCGGTTTAGCATTAGTGATGATAACCCTTTTCAGGGGCGCAGGGAGACTCTGGCCCCACTGGTGCCAACGGGGTCAAGGGTGACAATGGAGACAATGGCGCGGACGAACAAATCTTGACAAGTAAGCGTAGAATCATTTACCGCGCGGAGCAGTATGTCGTCTGTAAAAGCTTCGGCTTCTTCTGGTTTCAGAAGAGATCTGTTGGAGCAAAACGTTGGAGACGCAATCAGTTCCGTCAAACGTTGTGGATCCTGATGAAACGAAAATTAACCAACCTTTTGCTTAGCCAAACCTATATGCCTTATTTATGTGTATGATTTTGCAATTAATGATATTTTCGTGCTGGTCTAATAATATTAGCACAGCGGAATCATTAACGACAACTCGGTGCGGAATATGCCGCAGATTTGTCGTTCTTTGTCTCTTGCTTCTTATCACTAGCCTTTTAAAGGCGATTATTTCAAATTTAAAACCTATGCTTACCAACCACCTGTTACTAAAGTAGTTCTCCGAAGTCGTTTATAACAATTGTAAGCTTAACATTTGTTTTGTTTTTATCAATCTAACGTTGATATTCACTTCGTCGCAAATAGTTTCGTGATGTTTAGGTGGTGTGTACCGAGAATAAACCGTGCGCGTCTGATCAGGGTCTTCACACTTTGACATCTGTCAGAATGATTAGTGCTTTGTCGGTAGTGTAAATCATTTCCATGAATTATTTTGAATTGGCCTATAGGTGTCGATTTGTCCCTGTAGTTGAGTGGTTCCAGGAGCCGAATCGTCTTACGGACCGAGTCGTCATACAGGTCTTCTAGCCTAAGTTGCCGAGTTGTCATTGGGACCAAGTGGTCTTATGGATTGAGTGGTCCTACAGGCCGAGTGGTCATGGGAACCGAGTGGTCCCAGTGACAGAGTGGTCCTATAAGCCAAGTCTTCTTCATGCCTAGTCGTCCACGGTCGAGTATAAGAGGTCGAGACGTCTTAATTGCCGATTAGAAATGTATTAGACTTAACCGAGTTCGAAATGACGAGATTCCACCGTTTATAATGCAAAATGAATGTGTAAATGTACAAGACATTTGTTAAAACTGGATCCACAAACATTCAATAATCGTCTTCAGTGTATGAATATAGATATGGCACACGTAGGATTATAAGTAATTGAACGACGTTTGACATATAGTCTGCAAATTAACGTCAAACAAATCGTGTATAGGTCGCGTCATGGGGAAAAGAAGCATACTGTCGCTCACCGTTAAAAAACACAAATGTCGTTTAAAAAACAAAACAATTTTACTTTTTCGGCGTCGAAGTCACCATGGAGGGACATTTGAAAAAGTGCAGTTCACGATCAAACACCGCCTTGAAGAGACGACGTCTGGTCAGGGAAATCGTTTTAACTAGTTTCAGTCCTAGGATAAGTGTTTTGGAAACAAACACATTTTAATAATCTATCTCTGTTTGTCAAGAAATAGTCATAACCGAGCGTTTTAAATCTGACGGCCAAAAAATGTGAAGAAGACCGACGAAATAGCAATTTAGACAAACACATTAAGACGGTATCAAACGAGGTTATAACCTGTATAATTCAAATATTTATTTGAGGTAAGTTATTTTTGTAGCTTTTGTCAAGTAGTATAGACATCTGATATATTTCGGAAACTTACTAAATTTAAACTGGAATTGCAACCGACTCGAATCGGTATAATCGTATCGTAGATCATAAGTAACTGACCCTTATTGGAGCGAAACCGGTACGCTCTATTTAACCCTTTTGGCGCCAAATTTAAAATGATCGGCTGCGACTAGTTTCAGATAAAATATATTAGCGTAATATATCATATAGATGATTGAATATCTTTTGACTGTTACGAAACTGTTAACACGTGACTAAAATTTGTTGAACAATTGTTAAGTCCCAGAACAGATACCGCCTTAAAAGGCGGCGTCAGATCTGAGACTACACTATTTTCAACGGCGCATTTAGGCGACTACGGGTGTGAAAAGGTTAACTAGTTTCAGTACTGAACATTCTGCATCTAAGTCTATAATTATATAAATCATTCGGATCTCTAAAGTAGGTTTAGCCGAACATTTAACCCTTTCGGCGTATCAGACTAAATATTTTTACGAACAGAAAAAAATATAAAATAAATTAAAATTTTCGAAGTCTCTATAAAAAACTTATTTATAGGTTTTTTGGAGAAAGATCTCACGCCCAGTTACTCGGCATTAGATCCGACTCGAGAATGGTTGACACTCGTAGAGTTAAAATCTTACTTTGAAAATGTCTATATATTTAATAGCGTTGATATTACTGTAACAATGCACACCTGTAGAACATTTGAAGGATACTGTGACAGAAATGCTATTCTTACCCAGACCAGGTGTTTGTCACCAAGCGAATATCTGTATCTATAAAACATCAGTTAAAAAGTTTCAATACTGTTCAAACTGAACACAGAAACCTGGTGGTAATTATAAAATATATGCAATAGTACATTATGGGAATGATTCAAATTGTCAGCGGAATCAGAATCAAATAGAGGTAAATCGGATTGGAATGATCGTTTCATACAGCGTATGCTTTGAGATGCCTTTTAGCTAGTATCCATGAGGGTTTTTTTCTTTTTAAGGTCAGTCCGGAGACTATAAGAATATATGTTTATCATAAATCTTCTTAAAGTTTTAATGAACTAATTAATATTCATAAATATGCAAATTTACATTAAAAATCGCTAATTTGAAAACTTCATCTCCATTTTAGTACTATTTTATCATTTCATCACCCAAACAAGCCTAGATCTTCAAGAAATGAGTTGAATATGCAAATAAGATCATTAATAAAATATTACTAAATAAAGGCAAACGTAGTGGCTCTGGTTTCTGGTAACACTTTGACTTTTGGATCACAAAAACCGACTTAGGAATAAATGATATTGTGTTGTAGCGGTCATCCCCAACTTAATGTGAAATAAGTTGACCTTTTACCCTCGTTAAGTGCATACTTTGAGCCGATGGACTTTATATCCTATCATATCATTTAGTAAATCCTACCAGCTAAACATATCAAAACATAATTAAGATTAATGGATTGATAAATAAACATGAAATAGGAGTGAACTTTAGCAGACAACAATACCCACAGGTGTATTAATATCAAAACCTAAAACTAGATACTTTTTTCTGGGCATATTCATTATATATCATTTAAAAGGAATACAGTGGTAGCATCCAGCGTAAGGCTTTCATAACGACATTCGCAATGAAGGGTGGTCTTGAAGTCCTGTCAATCAACGTGTTACAAATAGAGGATATTGCATGAGTGGTTATTCAATACGGAATTTATTAAACGAGTTTTCTTACATTGATAAAAACGAGCCTTTTCGAGTTTTTATCAATTCTGGTAAAGGAGATAATAAATTTTGAATTGAATGACAACGACTGTTATATTCTATTTATATTATAGATGTCAATGCGACTATTAAAGGCGCTAAATACATATTACGTCGATATATTGTGCGGCCATTTTAACGTCATAAAATGTTTGACCCTTAACCCGCTGTGCGCCGATCGGAATGGTTACCCACCAGCTTTTTGTGTTCATATGTGTACATTGTTTTGAAAGCAAATCCCCACATCTGATACAGGTTATATATTAAAACTAACGTGAGGTAAAACTGATATCGCATGTGATATTTGATATATATTTTTTTATTATCTTAAAAGAATAACTGCATTTCAGATCTCCGGAAAACTCTGCTGTCCTTATATGAGCGACGTTTCCGAAAGATTCCCGTATTCGACGAATTAATGGTAGACTTAGAGGACCTGTATGTTGGTCAAGAGTTGAAAATAATCCACCAAAGTGGTAAATCTGGAATGAAGGAAATACCTGGCGAACAGCCTGACAAAGAGAATGAAACCATAAATGCCATCGAAGATATCTTTTACAAGGACGGTAAAAGATGTGCAAACGTATTAATATCTTCTGAGTCTGGTCTTGGAAAAAGTACATTTTGTAAACTTCTAGTAAGACGGTGGTATAAAGGACATACACTGGATGAAATCAACCTAACACAAGGTCAGAGAGCGATGCGGGCATTCAAATTGCTGTTTTACATAGATTTGGGGGAGGCTAATATAGAGCGAAAGGCTCCAACGTCTGACGAAATAGCATCAATAATATACAAGCTTCTAGATCTTACAGATATATGCAGTATTACTGACATACGCAAATGTCTCTCCAAACCATCAACTTTAGTCGTGATGGACTCTCTTGATGAGCTTGGGGCCACACGCTTTCCAAGAAGAGGTCAACATAATCAGAGTTGTATAGTCACAACCAGCAGGCCATGGAAAATTGAGGCCTTGAGATCAGAGCTGAGAGACATTGATCAACATATTGAAATCGTTGGTCTCGCAAAAGGCTCTCCAACAACTCTTGCTGACAATGTCCTGAAACTCATTTATAAAGGTTCTAGTCAGACGAAAACTGGTGATGAATTTATACGGGATATGAAGACGAAGGAACTGCAACACTTTTTGAACACCCCTTTACTCCTCATACAGATGTTAGGTCTTTGGTTAAGTGGAGAATCTTTCGGCAACTCTCAGTTTGAAATCTACAGTAAAGTGATTCATCACCAAATATGCATATCTGTCGAAACTAAATCGCTCTCAAACGATGTAGGCAGAGGTTCAAAGCAGAAAGTTTCCTTTTGCAATAAAGGCAATTATTGTTCCTGTAGAGATTATGGAGATCTTCTGTGGAAAGTGGCACAGCTGGCCTATCATACACTGTTCAACAAAGACAGGCATATGTGCCTGGTTTTTGACCATGAAGTGACCGGTATATACAGACTTTCGACTGAGGAAGTAGAACTCTGTCTAAAAATAGGAATTCTCACCCAGCACAGGTTGTTTGTTAAAAATCCAATTGAAAAGAAAAAATCATTCAGTTTCCCCCACAAGACATACCAGGAGTACTTTGCCTCTATTTTTCTCTCCCGCCAATGCGATGATCGAAGTTCAGATCTAGATCATATTTGCTCGGTAACCTGCGACCTGAATCAAGCGTTGGAACTTGACAAGGTCCTCTTATTCTGCAGTCAACTAGATATAAAAAGTAGCACTAACGCCACGCGCCAGTTATCTTATTTGATCTCTGTAAAAGCTGACGAGGACTCCAGGGTGCAGGAATACAGACAGTCTTGTGACTCTGATGGCGCCCCTCATGATGACCTGATAAGGAAAATACAGAATATGATTAGAACGGCCACTCAACAGAACGCCGTGCTCTTCTTGTCAGACATTATACTCGATAACCTAACACTATTTGACAGCACAGAAAACCAGTACCGCAACATCGATGTCCGCCATTTAGACATGACCAACGTAAAATCAATACATGTAGAAAGCGTTCCGGTTGCAGCAGACGAACTGGAAACACTAAAACAGTGTCAGCATTTGCAAAAACTAGTTCTTTTTGACAGTGGAATAAATGTTAAAAACATTCATAAAATGATTGTGAGGAATGTGGACACGCTAGAGACGATAGGTCTGGGTGGAAATAGTGTTACAAATCGTCAAGATCTGTCGCCTCTTGGAAAGAATTTTCGAAAAACTTTCACCACAAAACTATCATCGCTGACACTAAGTTATGTAAAACTTTCACACCAAGTCTAAGGTTGTGTCCTCACCACACAGCCGCGGGTGTTTGTCTTTCACCTCACCACACAGAACATCAACACACAACCTCAGGCAAGTAGAACTTTCCCACATTCGTTGTAAGTCACGCTGGATCGGCAGACCGACATGTTTAAAGTTGGATTTTACGCGCCACGAAACTCTTCACACAATCAATTTGGCGTGGCTGCCAGAAGTGAAAGTCAACTTAAACCCTCAAACTCTACATAAGTGTAAAATAGAATTACCTAACAACTTATCTGCTCAGACGTATATGATTAAAAGTCTTGAATCTGCCAGAAATCTGCGGGAGTTGACGTGTGACGAAATCAGAGATTGCCAGCAACTTGCGAAAGTTTTACCACAGCTTCACAGCTTACAGAGAATTGTTATAAAATTCATAGATTTTAGTTGTTTGAATCAAATTAGTTTGTCGGCCACAATGGAGCAATTAGAATATGTAAGACTGTCCTGGTGTACAATAGCAGATGATTGTTTGAGGTGTTTAATCAGCAGCCTGCCAGGACACAGGGTTATGGTAGTGCTGGGTTTTGTTACAGTCAAAGGTGAAGACAAGTTTTTACATGACATAAGAAAATCATCTAACACAAAAGTAATATGGGATAAAGTGGAGGATGTGGAAGATGGGTGGAGAATAAAATTGTTAGGATTCTACAACAACACGCGGCCGGAACAAGATTAAGGTAGTTTGTTGTTTGTTAAAGTAAATGTTTAAGTCAGGTTAACTCTTAACTCCATATGCAAATTTTAGACTCACTCACAAGAAAATAATCAGATGAAACGCATAAATGTTTAGGCAAAGACAAATGGCATTTGAATTTGTTTTGAGAACAATGTGGAACATGAATCATTTGGTTTAAACATATTTTATTTTCCTTTAAATATATACAAATACAACATCAAAAGTACAGGATAAGAAGGAAAGCTTCAAGCTTGTAATATTGCTTTCCTGTATTTTTTTTTTGGTTTAAACATATTTTATTTTCCTTTAAGTTACGAGCAAATGCTCCTTTTTTCCACAATGTTTTTAGTAGTTTTCTGTTACAGAGGCGTCAAAAGGAATAAGGGGTTACAGTTGTGTCATAGTGTTTAGGTTATCAACAAGTGTACGGCCTAGCTGTGCAAGTCTATGCTTTTATTGCAATGTTGGTTGAGTGTTTGAATACGAACCTCGAAATCCCGGGTTCGATCCCAGGGTCCGACAGATCTGTTTCTCTAAGAGGTCATCCAATTACAGTTGTAACATTGACACGGCGTAATGTTTGTAAAACTGTTGATGCTTAATCTGAAATTCGTCTCACACATTTGAGCTTTGCTCTGATTTCGCAAATCAAATGTATGTTAGCCATTTCAGACATGAGATGAAAGTTTTATAATCACAAAGATGTTAATTGTTTACCGATGAAGTTTTATAATCATATATTATCCCATTAGATCTTCATGTTTACAAATTTATGTGATAATGATTTATTGTAAACATAAAGAAATTATGATAAAGCGTAAAGGCTTGTATCTGATAATAATACGAACAGGAAATCAAACAAGCATCTAAAACTCAAACTTGAATTTTCTTAATGACATTTAAATCGAGATATATTTATAATTTACAGTTATTTGGCTAACTTTTTTTTTCTTGTTTAGGATAAAAACATGTAGTTGTTCTTGAAAAATATAGAACTCGACTTTAAAAACTTCGTATGAGGTCTTGACAACATAGTAGGAGTTTTGCTCTATTTCCCCCAGTGTTTTAGTTAGTCCTCTGTCGACACTTTACTCCATGAATACGCATTGTACGCCTCTGTATCAGATTTATTTTGATAAAACTTGTGGAAAATGAAGCATTTATTCATAATGAGCAAGTGCTTCATTTTCCTCCATGTTTTCTAACATCAATCAAAATTTGCATTTTCTTTTCCATTTGATATTCATCTTTTTCATCTGATGCTTTCTTTTGGAATGAGTCTAAATATAGCGTTGTAGGTAAAAGATTAACAAAGACAATTTACTATTTGATTAAAAATGATTCACCCTGGTTTACCTAATTCATTTATTTATCTAACAGTGTGTCAAATCTATGATTTAACGCCTCGATACATATCGTTTCGTTGATTAAGATTACAGATACATGTTTAAGCATAGCACAGATATACGAAATATAACGTATAAAGCAGCTCAACACGAATCCAAATTTAAAGGCGTTTGCGGCAGTAGGGGCGTTTTTGTTTCTAAATAATAGATTTTTTTTTAATTTTGTAGTTTGAAAGACCGTACAAATACTTGTTGAAATATGAAATAAAAAAT
>JAULCE010705483.1:0-15550 GCA_032359355.1 Macoma nasuta | reverse complement strand
AATTGTAAAGCACCATGGGAAGGTGTGTCATGTCTAATTCTCGGGTCCTCATGTTAAAGGTCAAGGTCACACTTAAAAGACAAAGTTCAAATTGCAGCGTCTCTTTCGTGTCTCTGCCATAACTTCTCTATTTTATTCGCCTGTTTTGGTCTTTCTTCAAAGGTAAAGCTTACATGTTGGTATCTTTTGGGGGCTCTTGTTACTTGTATGATGTCATGAGTTTTGATAAGTAACTAAGGAGCAGCAGACCTCTGGTAATTAAGGAGTTATTCCACGCTCTGTTTCTATTTGAATGTTGCTATGGAGCAGTGTTTTAGTTCTTTAATCTAAAATAGCTTGTTGAGGCAAGGGTTAAAAAGCATATTCATGTATTCCAAAAAGTGCAGACACAGATCAGACAGGACCTATAAGAGATGTCAATGCAGATTCTGCACTGTTGTCCTGAAAGATCTGTTTGGTCTTAAAATAGAGTAATGGTAATGAGTTGGTTTAAGGCTTTAAAGAAAGTGCTCAACAGATCATGATGGACAACAGGGCAACTAGTTTAAGGCTATAAAGAAAGTGCTCAACAGATCATGACGGACAACAGGGCAACTAGTTTAAGGCTTTAAAGAAAGTGCTCAACAGATCATGACGGACAACAGGGCAACTAGTTTAAGGCTATAAAGAAAGTGCTCAACAGATCATGATGGACAACAGGGCATGTACTAGTTGCCAGATAGTGACAGATTACAAAATATACCGCCCCCATAGCTCAAGTGATAGAGCGACCGCTTCGGGAGCGGAAGGTGCGGGGCTCAAATCCCGGGCTGGGTCGAACCAAGAGACTTAAAAATTGGAAGAAATGTCTTCCCTCCTTGATGCTAAGGATTTCGAATAAGCATTACGACTGGTTCGTTGGTGTCAGAATAATGTGACCAGCCGGGTTTCTGTCCAAAGTGTATCTCATCAGTCACCAGGTGAGTCAAAGTCAGAGGTGCCGAGCCTTTGTGGCACTCTTTTAACCAAAAAGCGCAGCATCAGGTAAACGCTAAAACAGCATAATTTGGCTAAATAAAAAGAAACCAACACAAATCAAAGATTTAAACTTTATTCAATTAAACTAGAAAGGATACATATAAAACAAGAATAATAAAGAGAGTTTGATAAAACGTCAAAATATAGGTCAACAATGATATATCACCTGGACAAGAATCTGACCCTTGGAGGAAGGGATATTGAAGATGCTTTGGAAAACAGTGAAGACCAAGAACAGTCACTGAAATGCACAGTACTTAAATGAAGGGTTAACAATAGTACTGCTAGCTGCTACAAGTAAATGTGCTGTCACAGATGAAAAGCATGACAATACAATGCTACAGGTAAGAACCATACTCAAAATGCTTTAAACCTATATTCCTCAACCAAAGAAATCAAACGTTGGTAGAGAAATAGAAAAGTTGGTTAGAAAGTTCTTGATGTACACGTGCTTATCTGAAGCCTTGTCAGTGTAACTCTATGCCATAATAACAGGGAGCAGAGGGCCCATTAAACATCAAGAGAAGGGCCACTTTTTAAAAATATCAAGCCTGGTCCAGAGCTAATAAAACATTTGACTTTGTCCGAGATGGTTCCTAAGGATCTGGGGCCTTATTCATAAAGCTCCTAAGGAAAATCTCAAACTTAGAGAAAATTTCAAATGCAAATTTCCAAATTAATTTCAATTATACTTCAATGAAACCTCACATGCTTATAAAAAACTATGTTTTTCATAAGCATGCAAAGTTTCATTGAAGTATTGTGGATAAAAATAGAGAAATCTGCATTTGAAATTGTCACTTAAGTTTGAGATTTTCCTTAGGAGCTTTATGAATACGGTCCCTGATCATAGCATAAGCTCTGCTATATACATTTACATCTAACATTTTACCATAACAAATGATGTAAATGCCAACTGACATTAAGCCGGAATTGAGCCTTTTGAGCATTGTTATTTTTTAACGTGTGTCGTAAATACCACAAGTGTTTATTTGAATATCGACTAGGAAAAGACCTGTGCAAGCGCTGGATAAATTAATGATTTTTTGCAAGGAAGCTGTTGATGTTTTCAAAACCTTTGATAAAGAACAACTTTATATGCATGGCATATATATGGCACAATTGTACCAATATGATATAATCCTTACACCATAAACACACCCTTATCATCATTTTCTTATAAACAGAAATAACCCAGTTAAGACTACTCCTGTAAGAGAGTTCTGGTCTGGCACGTCCCTGTTTGTCAAATAAATATACAACGACGAGGAATTTTGACTCTCAGTTGGTAAAACTAACATTATTTCACGATCATGCAAAACATCAGTTCATCAATATCGAAATCGGAAGACACAGTAAAGTATGCACGAAGGAAAGTTTTCTATATAGCAATACATCAAGCATGCCTCGTCTCCTTGCGGTCATGTTTGTTCAGACGTCATGGTTTGATAGTTGGTCACTTTAAGACTGTTTTTATCAAACATTGTTTTAATATGATTAACGGTTATCGAGGAGGATAATTTTGATTTGTTTCGGGTGCCATGGCAACCAAAGTTCTCAAAGGAATACTTTTGTTTTCGCATTTTTCGAACGGGTCATCCAGAGACAATTTCTACCAAAATGTATTGAAATCTGACCAGTGGTTTTCGGAGATTTAAGAAGATTTCCAAGTTTTCTAGAAAGCCATATAATTAAAACTGTTGTTGGTGAGATTGGAAAAAAATAAAATAGTTAAACATGAAGATCATTCAATATGTATGCATATCTCTTTTGAGTACGTATAAGACTAAGTTGCAACATTTATAAGCTTTACCCTAGTATTAGAGACACCGATCTATGCATCAAAGATATGAATGGGTCATTTCTTTACTACAGCAGACAACTGTTTAACCTGTTGCAAGATCATATGAATATGCCTTTAGTTCTTACGTAATCAGTTCAGTTGGCCCCTCGAAATTACTTAGACTTAACTGAGGTTCGAGCTAAACCAACTTAAAGGAAATAGTACATTATGATTATATTTTTTATAAAGTTTTGCAATACCTTATATCATGTGTTTGATAAAACATGGTAGTCAAAATTACAAGCAGCATGGCTCAAGATCAGACGCCGAGTAGCTCGGCATCTGATCTGGAGTCATACTGCTTGCAATTTGGAACTTTATTTTCTATCTCCGGGACTTTTCTTTCTGTTCGAGCTAAAGGGAAGTTCGTGCTAAGCGATATTGAGGTTATGGTATTTGACTGTCTGCCACTTTGGTTAATTGAAACCTACGTGAAGTTTAAAAATATCATCGATGTTCGTCAAATTACACATAACTGCCATATTGGCAAACGGCATTTATGTTAGTTTAACAAGCATCCTCTATGTTCTTCTTAAACCACGTATGTGCCATTTTTGAAAAATAATGGCACACATTTTTGGAAAAATGACACGTACGAAGATAAACAGGAAACCGACGATATTGCGACAAAACCGGTCAGCAAATCGCGTGATGTATTTTTTGATAGTTTTAAGCTGGTTTGAATCACATACCTAAACGATTTGCTTCCATTTAGTTCTTAGTTTGTTTCTGCTTTGGTTTTAATAAGTGTCAGTACGACAGCCTTTCTAAAAGTACTTTGACTCTAGCCTCACAGACCGCTAATCTCAACCCCATGATTAAAATTGACAATGACATAAACCCGTCAAATGTGCAAGCTAACAAATGTGCTGCATAGTTTGAGTGCACGTGAATGAATTTAAAATCTAGAAAAAAGTTGGATCATGATTTGTGTTATTGGAAATATGAAACATGCAAACGGCCTTATGACAAATCAAAAGACTTCGGTTTATTCTTAAACCTCGTATGTTTCAGGTTAAATTTATTTCGGCTAATGGCACTTTCGTTATTCTACACGAAATCATTAGTATCTTCTTAAACTATGTATGTGTCATTTTCGATGAAAACCCGACAATTTACGTTTGATTAATTTCCAGTAACGTTCCGATGACAGTTTCCAAACTGTATTCTGTATTGTATTTTCAACATCATATGGCACAGAGGTAATCAGTGTTTGAATTTATGGAACAAACATAAGAGAGGTTACAGATTTGCAATATAATTTCATATACTAGGGATATTGAAAACTTAACTACCTGAATTGAATAGGAGACAATATAATAGTGTTTGTACCATGCAAATGGTACTAGTTGATTACTTTAATGCAATGTTTCTGAGTAAAATGTCGTACACTGTTATCTTATTCATGTTTATGAAATGAAAATGTGTTAAATGTATATACTTGTAGTTTGACCATATTAAGACACCGTACCATTGCATATACACTGTTTGACCCTTAACAGGTTCGTAATAGAGACATGTCTACGTTTTATAATAATAATCAGTCTTTTTAAGAACAAGTGTACAAATTCGTAGGTACAACCTTATGTCTCAGATAATGACATAATAATGATATGTTTTATCATATTTTCTCTGCTGTTCGCCTGCATGCATTTTTTCGATCGGTCCTAATGGCATTGTCATTAAATTACTTAAAGTTCTTCAACGTTTGTTTTTATCTGTTAAAAATAAAATGAAACTGTAACGTCCTATCATGATATCTCTTTAGATCAAGGCCGATGCTAACAGAGTTAACATATGTACTTCAATAGAATAGATTACCACTAATAATCGAGTGTACAAAGTTAACAAAAAACATGTTATAAAAATATTGCAGAAAACAATGAATACATGTAGTTTTCTCAATTAGATTGTTTTTATCAAATCAAACTTATTAAAATGTGCTTATTTCTTATCGGCTGTTTCGGCATATTTAAGTTTAACTATACTAATGATTACAATCAGAATCTGTTTAATAAGTGTCGACACTGTGTGTTTCGATTGCATTTCTCAATTCTGGTACAGTTAAGCTCCCTTTGGACTATGATAAGGCTCGTAATGAGCCTTTGTCTGCTTCAATGTCTTGTCAATTAGTGGATGACAAGCCAACATGTTTTTTTTAAATATAATCACACTTTCTCGGAAAGGTCAGAGTTATTACGAGACATTTCCGCTAAATCGATGTTTGATACTGTTATTTAAAGAATTGCTTCGCTATAATTAATAAAGATTTTCATGTTTACGGCATATAACACCGATGGACTTACATTTATAATCATACCAAAGGTAACCGCTTTTTTTAGGAGTGTTGTTCGAAGCTATATCTTACTATGCGGTATCAAATACTATGCCAATACTATTCAAAGCACTATTTACGTCGACTGAATCTACTTCAAAAGTTGCTCCATTTTCCACATTGTTTTCAAAGCATTTCCAAACAATTAATTTAGTTTCAGAAAAAGTACGTTGTTTCGATAGAATGATATTCAATATAGCTCTAGACATTCAAAAGTCATGCATTTTTTTCTCGAGATAGTGTCCCAAATCGTATGTTCAATTTGTATTTCTTTTTCAAAAGGTTGTCATTTTAATTTGCGTATGTGCTTATGCTAGCGACTGTGCTTACATATATCTTCTTCTCTCTTCGAAATTGACTTTATTGTGTGTTAGGTTACCTGGGCCTTAAAGTAAAATTGTCATTGATATTGTTGCTGCATATACCACGCACCACAAGCAAATAAAGCTAACTGCAGTAAAGCCTAATTCCTAATATGGTTTTCCGACGAACAACTTCAGTAATGCTACTGAATCTACATCCTTACTTTAACCCTCTATACAATATGCTATTTCGAGACACACTCAGTGCAATGAAAATTATGCTTAACATAAGAATTGTCTAGGGGTGGAAACAAACTAAATGATAAATGGTTTTCCAAATATTGTTGAAAATGGAGCATCTGCTCATTATCGGCTAATGCTCAATTGTCCATTATGTTTTTAATAGTTACCTGCTACAGAAATGTTGCTAGACGTATAATTTAGATTCGCACTACAACGTAGCAGTAATATAACGCGATTGTTCAATAAAGAAGACAAACACTACAAACAGTGCAGAGTTTTATTTATTGGCATCACTCATTTTGACATTGTAATATGTTCCTTGTTCGAATTGGACATGGGAAAGATTATTAAATTCGTGTTATATTATAAATTGCAGCGCGACGATTATAAGCGCTAAATATAGATAACGCCTCTATATAGTGTGGTCATTTTAATGCATTCATAGTGAAGTTACGTACGTTGTTATATCACTAGTTATCTACCGAAAATTATATCATTCTGTTATATTACGCTGGCGACGTCATCTATGATATAAATTGTGTTTGTTTCTAAATGTTTTGAAAGGCCTAGGGCATACATTCGCTTCGAAAACAGTCAACCCTGTCACTTCAGGAAGCAATTCTGTGCATGCGCAACATCTCGTCTCCTTCATTTTCAAACTTCACAGATTAACTTATTGTTTGCCAAATAATATTGGCCGACTGTCAAACAGCTTGGATCGGAAATTGACACCGATGTACTCGGCGTCTCATCCGGATCTCAGTTGTTTGTAAATGGCACCATGGTTCTGGGTGAGCAGTGTAGCCGATTCTGTTCGGAAGCTGGGTTCGATTTTATGAGTGTTCGCATTGCATTATTGTTTCAATAGCAATGCAGTCGAAACCATATAAGAATACAAGACAAAAAGTTAAGTAAAAAAAGGGAAACGAACCCAATATGGAACACTCAGTTGTTTTAAGTCTCTAGTATTAATGCCTGCTTTGTCAAGAATAATAAAACTGTTTATGAGTTGGCTTTGCAGGTGCGACTGCGAACTTGCATTTATTATTACATTTCTTTTAAGTATTCTACGTGACACAAAGTGACACGCACAAAGGTGTACTCAGTCTACATCCGTCTCCTATTTAGCCGAATCGACGCCTAATCGAATCGACGTGACGTTTTCGTTGCGATATGGCGAACAAACCGGTTCAAAACGCCCAATACCACATACTACGCGTTTGAATAGGTTTGTATACAAATATAATCGTAACTGTACCGGAGCGAGTCGGAGCGAAACCTATATAATCGTCAATTTAATTAGTTTCTGTAAGCTAACATCGTCCACCGGAAAGTCTGTTACAATATCACGCGGAATGCAAAGAAGGTTATATCAAGATGATGTATGATAATGTGTTCAGTTTGACATTTCAGATCCGTGAATAACATTCCATTCAATATCGTACACGTCGCTATAATTGACAATGACGTGAAGCAATCACTCTTGCGCAAAAAAAACATGTATCGCGAAGTAGAATCTTATTCGAATATGACAACTCCAAGCCAGATATCTGTCTCATTTAAATAATAGCATACGGTGTTTTGCTTCGGAACATATCGCTTATAAAAAAGACTTGACACATGGAAAAGTTTAGCTTCAAAAGGTTATAATTGTTCAAGTTATATGCTGCCAGCAACCACGAAACTACATTATTAATTTTCCATCCAATGTTTTCTATGTACAGGAGAATTCAAAACCTTGTTTCAGAATTATATTTCGATTAAAGCACAATTTCGGCTTAACTGAAATCGAGAAAACGAAGTTCGACTGTAATATTGTCTAATTGGAATTATTTAGTGCAAGAGTTTATAGCATAAACTTTGCTGTGTATATGTTACATTTAACATTTTACCATAACAAACGATGGTCATGCTAAGTGACATTAAGCCGTAATTGAGCCTTTAGAACATTGTCATCCTACAGCGCGTGTCCTAAATGACCACAAGTGTCCATTTGAATATCGACTAGAAAAGACCCGGGATAAATTATTAAAAGATTACACAATTTTTTGAAAAATAGCACTTTCGAAGTTCAACAGGAAAATCGACAATATGGTGGCCAAACTGGTTAGCAAATCGCGTAATGTGTTTTTTGACAGTTTTAAGCTGGTTTGAACCACATAATTTCTTTGAAAACGGTTAACTTTTAGACGATTTGCTTCCGGTTCAGTTCTTAGTTGGTTTCTGCTTCGGTTTCAATTAGTGTTTTAGATGTAAACCGAAGTTATGACGTCGTTTTATTCTAAAATCCGTATATGCCATTCTTTTTTTAAAGTTGGCACTCACCCGGCTAAAGAAAACAAATACAAGTTAGTGTTCTTTTGGCTAATCGCACTTTCGTGATTATACAAGAAAACCCGATGGTTTACGTTTGTTTCGGTTCAAATAACGTTCCGATGCCAGTTTCAATTGAATCAGTTTCCTAACTGTATTCTTAGTATTCGGCCATCCCGGGACGATACTGTTTTTTTAAATGTACCAAGCGTCCCTTATCATATAATTGTCTTTTCAACATTATATGTCAGAGAGGTAATTAATGTTTGAGTTTATGGGATAAACAAAAGAGAGGTTACAAATTTGCAATGATTGAAAACTAAACTAACTTACTTGAATAGGAGACAATATAATAGTATGTGTATTATGCACATGATAGTTGCTTACTTCAATGTAAATTGTTGGAGTTAAATGTCGTACATTGTTGTCTTAATTATGCTGAAAAATGAAAGTGCGTTAAATAAACATACTTGTTTTTTAGCCATATAAAGACACCGTACCAGTGCATATATACTGTTTTACCCATAACAGATTCGTAATAAAGCTATGTCTACATTTTATTATAATAATCAGGGGTTTTGTAAGCACAAATATGCAAATATGAAGGTGCAGCGTTATTTTTTAAATGATGACTTAATAATAATATGTTTTATCATATTTTCCTACTTTTTGCCTGCATGCATGTTTTCGATCGGTCCTAATGACACTGTCATTACATTACGTTCAGTGTCTCAACGTTTGTGATTATCTGTTTATATTAAATAAAACCTGTAGTTTCCCATTATGATATCACTTCATAGAAAGGTCGATGCTAACAGAGTTAAAATATATACATGTACCTCAACAGAATGTATAACCACGGATAATCGAACGTATAAAGTTAACAAACAAAACATGTTATAAAAATATGGCGAATGCGGAAAACAATTAATAGTTTTCTAAATTATTTTGCTTTTATCAATTCAAACTTAATTAAAATTCGCTTATTTCTTCAATGATCTCACCGTATAAGAGAATCGATCGATTTAATCAGCTGTTTTTGGCATATTTAAGGTTGATATAATTACAATCAGATCATATTTAATAATTGTCGCCACTGCGTGTTTTGATTGTGTTTCTCAACTCTGATACAGTTAAGCTTCCCTCGGACTACAATTAGGCTCGTAATGAGCCTTTTTCTACTTCAATGTCTTGTCAATTAGTGGATGACAGGGCAACATGGTTAATGATCAATACTAAACCAATATACGTTAAGAGGCATTTCTAATCAGATTGATATCAAACTGCCATTACACTTACTAATGAGAAAAAAATGATATGCAGTGAATGTGCATTTTGCTGACATTTGGTAAAGTGTCTATATGCGCTGATACAGTGGGAAACACGCTATGTTTTACCATCTGACGCGATAGAAACCGAGTCACTCATTATCTGATCTTGAACTAACATTTTTGATATTTATAGTAATGAAATATTAAATAAAAACAAAATCAAAATTTTTCCATATTGTTGCATTTCGTTTGGGCGCGACGTTATGGTTAGCGTTTTACATAAGATAATGAAAAATTCGTCATATGTTTTTTCACGCACAGTAGTAGCAAGTTTATATCTTCCCAACTATTGTGTACAATATCATGCTTTGATAATCTATGCAAACTGATTGGTGTAAGATCACATGTTAAAAGAAGTTCAGACCCTTATACTACTGCTCCCTCAGGAGAAGTCGGACCAGAGTAGACCACATTTTTCTGCTCGTTTGATCATTTGGAACCAATGATTTTAAAGATATACCAGTGTGCTTGCTTTTAAAATATAATCACAATTTCTCAGCGTGCTCAGAGTTATTACGTGACATTACCGCCAAATCGGAATTTGATGCTGTTATTTATAGTGTTGGTTTGCTATTATCATTAATGGAGATTTTCATGTTTATGGCATATAACAGCGACAGACCTACATTTATAGTAAAACATACTAAAGGTCATGCCTAAATTAAGGAGTGTTGTTCGAAGCTATATCTTACTATGCGGTATCTAATACTACGCCAATACTATTCAAAGCACTTTTTAGGTCGACTGAATCTACTTAAAAAAATTGCTTCATTTTCTACATTGCTTTCAAAACATTTCCAACAATAACTGTACTTTCAGAAAAGATAAGTTTTGTTTATACTTGCTTCGAAAGAATGATATCCAATATAGCTCTAGACATTCAAAAGTCACATGTTATACCTTTTTTCGCGAGATTTTGTCCCACATCGTTTGCTTAATTTCATATCTTTTTCCAAAGACGTTTTATTTGAAACTGCGTATGTGCTTATGATACCGTCCGTGCTTATATATAGCTTTTTCTTTCTCTTCTGTGTGATGGCTTAGGTTACATAAACCGTAAAGCCACGTGAGTCACACGGATGTGTTATCGAAATTGTTGCTACATATACAACGCATCACAAGCAAATAAAGCATATCAGTAATGTTACTCCACTAGTTCTTGGATTGCATGTAGATTTGTGTTGACTGAGACCAACAAAAGTGCGAAAATATTCCGTTGTTCTTTCGCATTTATTTATTTTTTGTTATAAAAGGTGCCGGTCGAAGATGGATTTGGTAGCAATCAGATTCCGTAAAACTACAAAATTTAAACAAAATCTATTATCTAGAAAATAAATTGTCCTTAGTGCTATTTTTGCGGAATAAATCACAGAGACGATTAATTATGTATTGTATACTCCGAAACTGTTAGTTTTGGAAAAACATTTGCTGCAAAACAGTTAAGTGTAAAATCAGACGCCGTCTTAAAGCGTCAGATCTGGGACTGCACTATTTTCAATGGCGTATTTAGACGACCACGGAGGTGAAAGGGCTAATATCGATCAATAAATAATGAAGACTCGGAAATCATGGATTGGATAACAACTTTGCAGGCAATAAATCAGAAGGGCTTTAGAAAAACGAACCGCGATTTATTATACGGGTAAATAACGGTAGAGACTTTCCATTCCCCATTGGACAAAATCGATAGATTTGTTTTACATTTAATGCCTCTGGGAGGTTTTTATATCCATTGTATAAACGCTCCGATTCGCTTCAATTTGGTTGCTGTTATGTTTAAATTTATAAAGCGTATAAGGTGTTTTCTGAAAGTTTTTTAAACGATTCGTACGCCATGTCTCGGAAAACTGTTTTGCCTCTTTTTGGGTTCCGACTTGGTTCCAATTCTGGATTCAATTTTATTAATGTACGTACTGTAAATATTTGTCCCTGCTACGACCAATTGCTAGGACGATGTTTGCATTTGCAATCAGTGTGGGTTCAAATTGCATCCTCTCTAAGATTATTGTTCTACAATATTTTAAAATTATCAGACCAGAAGTTTTAGCTGACAGTGATTTTGTGGTTGCGTTAAGCATAACAATATTACGCCAGTACTAATCAGCACCAGTTTGTTTGGTGATAAACCCTGATACCAGAACTGGATGATACAACTATCAAACAACCTCAATATTAAATGACTTGTTAAGTTCACTTTTTTATTGTGTAGAATAATGTGAACAATGATAACTAACCTTATTGCAACATTGACATTATTGGAACGCATAATACAAGTTACACATTCTAATGATTGAAATGTTGTTTCATTTAGATATTACAGAAACGCGATTCTCTTTTCCATGATCTCTCTGGATAAGGGATCCCATCGATACATGTTCAAGGTTACTTACACTTATAATTACACTCCGAACATTTTCAATAAGTGTCGGTATTGTATGTTTCAATTGCTTTTCTTAACTGTAGCACAGTTTGTGCTCCCCCTAGGACTATAATTGGGCCTTTGTCTCCTTGATTGTCTTGTCAATTAGTGGATGACAGGCCAACATGGTTAATAATCAATACTAAAACAATACACGTTAAGTGGCATTTCTAATCAGATTGATATCAAACTGCCATTACTCTTACTAATGAGGGGTTAAATGTCATGCTGTGAATATGCATTTTGCTGGCATTTGATAAATTGTTTATATGCGCTGATACAGTGGGAACACCTTATGTTTTACCATTTGACGCGTTAGACACTGACTCACTCATCGGCTGATCTTGAACTAAACTTTTTGATATTTATAGTAATAAAATGATAAAAAAACTAGCCAGATCATTCTGTTCCATATTGTTGCATTTCGTTTGCGTAACGTTAAGGTTAGCGTTGTGCTTTAAATAATTAAAACGTTGTCATATGTTTTTCACTTAAACTAGTAGCAATGTTATATGTTCCCAACGATCACGTACAATACCAAGCAGTGATAGTCTATGCAAACAGGTTGATTTTAGAACATATGTTAAAGAAGTTCAGTCCCTTCAACAACTGCTCCCCTTTAGAGAAGTCGGACCAGAGTAAACCCTATGTTTCTATCCGTTTGATCATTTGGAACGAATAATTTTAAAGGTACATCAGTGTGCTTGTTTAAAAATACAATCACAATTTCTCGGAGTGTTCAGAGTTATAACGAGACATTTCCGCCGAATCGGGGTTTGATACTGTTATTTAAAGTGTTGTTTCGCTATAATCAATGAAGATTTTCATGTATACGGCATATATCACCGACGGACTTACATCTATAATCATACCAAAGGTCACCCATGAATTTAGTTGTATTGTTCGAAGCTATATCTTACTATGAGGTATCAATTAATATGCCAATACTATTCAAAGCACTATTTACGTCCACTGAATCTACTTAAAAAGTTGCTCAATTTTCCACAATGTTTTCAAAGCATTTCCAAACAATTCCTTCACTTTCAGAAAACATAAGTTTTTTTTATATTTATTTCGATAGAATGATATTCAATATAGCTCTAGACATTCAATAGTTATGTGTTATATATTTTTTGTTCTCGAGATTATGTCCCAAATTGTATGTTCAATTTGCATTTCTTTTTCGAAAGGTTTTCATTTTAATTTGCGTGTGTGCTTATGCTAGCGTCAAGTGAGTCACACGGATTTGTCATTGATATTGTTGCTATATATACCACGCATCACAAGTATATCAATCTAACTGCAGTAATGTCTAGTTCCTAATAATTTTTTCCGACCAACAACTCCAGTAATGCTACTGAATCTACATCCTTACTTTAACCCTCTATACAATATGCTATTTTGAGACACACTCATTGCAATGAAAATTATGCTTTACATAATAATTGTCAAGGGGAAGAAACAAACTAGTTGTGTAATGGTTTAATAATAATGTGGAAAATGGACCATTTGCTCATTATCGGCTGATGCTCTATTGTCCATTTTGTGTCGAATAGTCACCTGCTACAGAGACATGGCTCGAGATATCAATGGAGTTGCACTACAACGTAGCAGTAATGTAAAGCGACTGTTCAATAAAAGAGACACCTTTTATTTATTGGCATAACTTATTTTGATAATGCAATATGTCAATTGTTCAAACTTGACATGGAAAATTTCCGTTTACGTCGAAACAACATTAGAGACGTGTATAAGCATTCTGGAAACAATTGATCGCGGTAAAAAGCGGGATCCTTAAACCTTTTTTGTGTCAATAGAAGCACCTTTAATATCTCCGTAACTGAATGCTATTGGAAACATGGTATGAAATGGAGCATTTAATCTTAACAACGAGTAAAGGCTCAATTTCCTCATTTCCTACATTAATTTCTATACAGATTAGCAAAAACATTTTTCTGTTGCCTAGTATTTACATATTATATCAGTCTTTCTTTGTGGATTCGTTTAACATAAGCTTGTAGAGTAAAGAGTTAAGACGAATGACAAATACAACTTAATATACTTTATTCTCAGTGTTCTACTTTCTTGTCCTTCGATATCATGATTTTCAACACTTTTAGTTTTGAAAATTGAATACCGCTTCAGCCGGTGCTAGGTACGTGGCTAGTGTTGCATCTTTAATTACTACTCATAAACAGACTCAATAGAACCAAGTCTGCAATTTTCTCTATATGAATTGGCTTTTTTGCTTTTGAACGATCTCCCTTTGCGATTGAGAACTTTTAAGATGGTAGCCTGTATTACTGTTCTGTACAGTCTTGATTCTCTCAGATGTATCTTTTAAAATCACAAACTTCTTATAATAGCTTCCATACTCATACGGGGATACGTCAATCAGGATTCGCGACCATGATAAACAAAATAAGGAACATACGCTAAGCAGATATTTATAGGTTGCAATGTATTATGACTTAAATCACATCTGTTATAATATCCTTATTTTAATATATGTTTGATATTGCAAACAAAATGAAATTATAAATCTCATTCCGTAATATTGGTACATTCGTAGGTGAATGAAGCGCAAATCATAACGATAACTTTCCAAAACTAGGTTTTGTCAAGACTGTTGTGCCGCATCATTTCAACTCGGTTCCGCCAAATCCGTGCCTTAACTGAAATAAAATCTTAATCAAAACATCAAGATTTCTTTGCAGATATGTTTCGAAGGTCGGTAACTATATCGTTTACACTGTCATAACTTACAACAGGCAGTATGTTGTCATAAACAATTTCATAAAGATTAAATACAATACTCTCATCAGGAAAACTCAAGGTTCAATGATTTGCTCTGTTCAATGACTGTAATACCTACATCACTCTAACACAATGACAATCAAAGTATTGAATGGGATTTATTATAATTAATTCCGTTTTCGGCGCGCAGTAAGCCTTTTACAACCGTAAGTGGTTAGATATTTCCTTTATACACTATTTGAATCCTTAATAATGGCAAAATCTTAACTTGATGCAAATCTTATTAACACTTTAATTAAATCCTATTATGATCAGATGACAATGAAATCTGTGTAGACACAGACATGGCATATCAATTCCTCTAATACAAATATGTGTCTCGCTTGCTTTACAAGATTCAATTCTGAAAAGTATTTTATAAATTCACAATTAATAGACCTCATATCGATGGTTTGGTGCGACACTATTGTAACTCCTCCACATTTGTGAAGGAGTTAAAATAGATATGCACCAAGCCATCGATATATATAGTCGAACCTCATTATGTCGATGTTTCGGAAACAACTGTTTATGTATCCGAAATACGCAAATTCAAATTTCGCATATGTCGAAGCAAAAATAGTAGTCCCAGATTGCCACGTCGGCTTGATGTATACGGCCCAGGGTCTCTCAACCATTTCCTCCACAAGCTATTTTTAGACTTATCAACAAGTAAAGAATCTATAAAAAACACTGTAGGCAAAATAAGGAAATACATTTTTGGATTGTATTGAACTGATTATAGTAGCTGGAGCATTTGCTCGTTACGAAAAAGTGCTTTATTACCTTCAATGATTTCAAACGTCGTCAGTTACAGAGGCTCTAAATGGCACCCCTGAGGAGGAAAAGGTTAACAATTTCAACAACAAATCTTTTGCGTCAGTAATATATTTTGAAAACTAAAAATATGGGTGATCAGACCTTGACTTCCTAGACCTACCATTCTCGGCG
>JAULCE010704372.1:0-15555 GCA_032359355.1 Macoma nasuta | reverse complement strand
TATGCAATAACAACACCGTATGCTGGCCTGTTACCACTCGTCGGCAGCATTGGGTCAGACGTTAGTCATGCTTTTGAACGGAATTCCACATGTACAGTCAAACATGTCTATAACGGCCATCAAAATGAGTTTTTTATAGCGATTATTTATTACAGTCGGTCGCCTAATGCAGAACGAAAATAATGCAGAAAGCTCTTTTTAGAGCTTTCTGTATTACTTTCATTCTGCATTAAGTGACAACCTGTCTTAAAGATCACAATACCCACTTTTAGAGTGGTCGCTTTTACAAAGGTTTGACTTGTGTTCTTCAAGAATGTGTTTGGCTAAATGTGGCGACGGTGCCTTGCCTGCATCAACACAAACGGATAATATACACGCTTTAATTTTGTGAACTGGTTTTTGACCCCGTGTCTTTCATCCCCAGTACCAATGAAATGATTGCTGATGATACTTTTTAAATGAATTGCATTTTGCAGAAATGCCTGATAAACAACTACTCTGGCAGTTGTATGATGATTTGTCCTCGAAGTTGTGGGTTTTCCAACATAATACCCCACAGAAAATATTGTCCGCCAGTATAGTAAATAACAAAATAGTAGCAAACACCTGAAAAAGGCTCTGATTTAATATTTTGCCGCTTAAACAACACACTCGTTATGTTGTGCTATGATGTTATTGTAGTTCGAAGCATGTTGACTATACATAAATTTTAAACTAAATGTGTGGAACACATATACTTAAAACAATGTAATGTATACCATGTTGGCAACTCACATTAAGAAACCAGTAGCAATGATTGCAGTCTGAGCAGTATTTCCTGCTACTATAACAAGGTGTTCCGAATATCAAGTGCTTCTTCCCTAGCAGGGAATACCGATTTGCGACAGCAAATTATTCTTGTTTATATAAATGTTCTGTTATTTTATTTACAACACTTGTTTTTTCATTGTGTACCTGACACCCCGGCCTTTTGAAGTTGTGCTATTTTGTAACCGTCGTACACATGCAATTTTACAAAATTAAAAAACACTACTTAGCTCTTTCGATCATTGTAAAAATGTGCTACTATAATAATGTTTATAAAATTATACTTAAGTGTTCATATAATTGCAAGGAACTTCAAAAGGACAGTTTTCTTTTTTTATATGCAAGCATATATAGCCCACTCGCTGCATCTTCGATACAGTACCTGATATTTTCTGTACTATACAATTGTAATACTGTACCATGATAACCATTAGTCTTCGGCCAGTAATGTATGGGTAAATAGTGCAGACCCTGATTGGACTGTGCCAGCAGGAACAACCTATTCAGGATCTACACAGTTTGCCCCTGTACCCTATAATTATTAACACTAAGATATTGTTAAATCAGCTTGGTCGGTGCTAATGATGATTTTATTTATTTATCTGGGACGCCGAAGATTAAGATTAAGGACGATATTCTCTATTTTGAATGGAAAGCAACATATTTGCACTGACGCTGCATTAAGGTTGTAGTGATTAATCCTTTTCTGCACGCTTTGCAATAATTAAAGCTAACGGTGTTGTGTTTACGGAGATTAAATTCGTCTTGATATATACTGATTATGAATTTATGTCTTAATCATATTAATCTTTTCATTAGACGTGTTCTCAAACTACGTTTGACAAAATAGTCGCCATCGATTTGTTGGGCAAGAAAATAGAAAAAATAGACGAAACGTAGATTTATAATACAATGGAGTCTTATGTCATCAGTGTGATAAATATTTGAGCAAGGTTTTATCTGGGTGATATGTAGTGAAAACGAATCATACAAGAGTTTATAATTTTTGCAGCAAGACATGTGTTAAATATGATAGCATTATAATGTCGTGCAGACGTCATTAACATATCTTATTTGGCAAAAGACTCTAATGTTACCGTAAGTTATCTGCCTTCGATCGCCCAAAAAAACCCACAGCATTTTCTTAAATTCGAAACATAAGTTTACTTTGGTGATATGTGTTTAACATAAATCAGAAAGAGTCGAATATTGTGTTAACCTGATTAGATTTCCAGAATTTACGAATATTAGCTTTTATGGATATGAAAACTAACTGCTCAAGCTAAGAGCCCTTTAGAATTGATGTATTGTTGCTTTCTTTCCGACTATTGTAAATAGATGGTTGGCAAAGACAGAGTCAAAGCTATGGTTTAACTACTTTGAAAGAGGGCTTGTGTGTTTTCGAATTAAAGTGTGTATTTCTTTGTAATAAAGGTAAATTTTGTTTTTGTCAAAATGACGATTTTGATGGATTGGTACATGCGATAGTTCTCGCAATATAAGTCTGAGATTTAGCATTGTTTAAGTTAAATCTCTTTGCATCAAACACGTTAAAACTTTAGAATCAATGTGTTTTACCAATCGCAGTATGAGATTTTCTCAGACAATTTAATTTTATTTTTTAGAAGTCAACAAACCCATACACAATTAAATATTTCATATTTATTTTTACGAACTACTGAAGAATAAATTGTTTAATACGGAATGATCTAATGACTACGTATATGCACAATTATTCTATATACCAAACAATAAATATTGGCTTTAACATCGATCGTGTAAATGTGAGACTATAATTAACAACAACCTCTATGATCTATGGTTTAAAAATGCCTATGCCAAAGCATAGTAACACATCTCATTTACCCTTTTATTTAAAGAAGCGCATTTTAGCGGCCCTGTCATTTATGGTTATTGAACACATCGAAGGAAATGGAACATTTGCTCGACACGAGTAAATGCTACATTTCCTTCCATGCTTTGAATGCATTTTAAAAATGGCAGTTTTATTTCGACTAGATTTTTATCATTTTCATCAAATTCCTTAATTGTGGATAATTCTGAAAATAGCTTATGGGGGAAAGGGCTAACAAAACTTTATCCACGAGCCTATCAGCTGAGATAAGACAACGGGACAGGTGCAGCTTGGAACGCTATGAGTAAGGTTTTATCTAATGTACCGTTTGCGCAGGTGCAAATCGATGTTGGATACATGTCAATCTGCACTTAACCCAACATAAGAAGAGGATAGCATACGGAAACTAATTAGATAATAACTGGAATGGGAACCAGAATGAACTGAGCTGTAGCTGAGTCGAAACAGTAATGCCGTTTTCCTGGATAATATGAGATAGGAACCGGTTCAAAATTTTCAAGACAGCGTGATGCGCTTTAAAGAGAGTTTGGAGCCGGTCTGTTCAAGAACGTCATTTTTAACAGCATTCGAACCGACAACGAATCAGAGTAAACCATTTAGACTGTCAATCTAACATATTTGAATACTCCCATCAACATCGTAGAGTAAGTATGCGATAAAGTTCTAAGAAAATGATCAAATGTTACTTTTATATATATGTATATGTTTCTTATAAAGAGTTACCGAATAGTGTAGTTTGAAAGACTTTTTTTTTATTACACTACGGTGCACAAGTGTTTCATGGCGTCTAATACAGATCTAAACTGTTTGAGACCTAGACAATAATTTTACCAATGTTCACATTACACTTGCAATGAGCAGGCAGAGCTTTTGACAGCCAAACATTATAACTGTTTAAAATTGGGGAATTACGATAAATAGTGAACACAATGTTTTATTAGATCTCGAGAGTTTATGATTAAATATTGCACGCGCTTCGTTAGTATGTAAAATATTGCCATTTGAAAGTACAGCGTTAGAGTGTACATAATGACTTATACTCGTGTGTACGCGTGTGTGGATGTGTGTATGCGTGTGTGACTGTGCTGATTGGGTGGCTGTTTTGTGTTGTATGTGGTGTGTCCTGCAAGACCTTTCTATCTACTTTTATGATCACTGTCATGATTGTCATGTGTGCATAAGGATGTATAGGAATGTGCAGTGACACTGCCATTCTACCGGGCGACACAAAACAAGAATAATTGACTTTGTTGCCAAATGATAACCATGTTTTATCTAGTGGGTTTTAAGCATCAACACACCTTTATATCCATTGAGGCAAAATAACATGTCTATTAAGGCGGCGTCAGATCTAAGACTATTTACTTTGTCTGTTTCTGCAACAATTGTGACATAAAACAAGAAGATGAAATTCGGTTCAAATTTCCGTTTTGTATTGTTGTCGACTCAATTACTACATTGACTTTGAATGATTGACCCCCCTCCCATTGATTTCCACTGCATGTACATACTTAAAACGCAAGTAGTCATTTGAAAAAAAACGTTTCGCTCTTGCCCAACAAAAATGCGTTTTCTATAAAAAATAAATAAATAACAATAACTGAATTTTATTGTTTTCAAAGCATATCACATCACACGTTCACATTAATATGAAAGTTTAATGCTTCGATCATTTATAATTGGTGATACGCTAACGTTCAACACAGCTTTGACTGTTTATACATTTTCTTCGAGGCAGTCGCCTGAAATTGAAAATTATCATTTATCAAACAGAGATAAGTAGAAAACAGTACTGGTGTTTTTAAGAACTACATGTAAACTTTAGATATAAATGACTATACCCAAACTTATATATCGTGACATTAGGTCGGTTGGTCAGAAAATCAGTGGTATGGTGGGCTGTATGTTTATCAGGCAGTTGCGGGGTTTGACGGTCAGTCGGTCGGACGGTTGGTCGGTTGGTCCGTATTTCGTTTCCGCGTTTTAAACATATTGACTTATTATCAAATCATGTACACGTGTGTTTACACTTACCAGACGATGTTAAAATGTGAAAGATGTAGTTTTATTTACTTCCACAGTCAAGCTCACATTCAGAAGTCAATGATAAGTTTATTAGTTAATTTCCATGACATTTTAAATAAACGATGTTTTGAAAACATTTATACATAATTTGACCGTGGTCAGACAATATATCCTGCTCCAGGCATATTGATCCAGTCACTAAAAGAGGTCGGGATTTAATAAGCTTCGACTCTATACGTCTTAGACAAATTATCCGATTCGCAAAATATTTTAAATATTAATCTCATTTACCGATGTAAAAAGGATCAAGTCCAACCTATTCCGAAGTTTCGTTTGATTCCTTTTTTTGTGATAATGATGATGTCCGCGGTATTATTTCGTTTCGTTTGATTGCGTTCTGTTGTCGCTTTTTTTGCTTTCCACTTACGTCCGTTTTTCTTCTGAGTGGGTAAAAAAGACGAAGTCCCCTCTGTGCTTAGTCTAACCTCACAAGCTAAGGCCCAACGGAATATTTTGGGTGTCGATTTTCTCTGTTAGTACGTAATTCCTGGTAAAATAAATGGCATACTTGTATGAGAAAATAGCGTACAAACTACACCCACCGTATACAGTGAATTTTCGAGAACTCGAAATTCGAATACTCGAATTCCTAATTTGTCGATCTTTTAAGCTGCACCAATATTACAATTGTATTGCTTTTTACACTCGTATATGGGTTGTGGGGACTTATTTTACAAGTCACAATCACCCGAAGTGCGAATTAATTCGCACTTCGGGTGATTCTGACTTGTAAAAATTGTCCCAACAACTTAGAGTTATCGTAATTTTACTGTATATCAAATATTAAAAAAATGATAACTGTGAATTTAAAGACAAAATTGTGTTTCCGCTATCGATCGAGGTAAACAGCTTGGCTGTGACGCCACTATGGTAAACCTAAAGAAGTACAGACAATGGGTTTTTTTAATGTGTGTATGCATACTACAAAACATATAAGCAAACAACAGGGTTGAAATTATTGGTTGACATTTCTGTTCCTGATTTATGACCGTATTTTGAGATCATCAGCGTTTAGCGATTTGTTTGGAATATGACGTTTAGATAACTGTCATTGCTTTTTAGAAATAGCTACATTGATGCTATAATAAAATTGATAATTAATGTTCGTATTTAATGCATTGTTATTATGATGCAATTTCAAAGTCGTCATTAAGAGGAATTAAAGTAATTCTCGGATAATACCATCCTTAAACAACATCTCAAAAATAGCATGGTTTAAAATTATTCTTCAGGCAAATGTGCTGTAAAAGTTGTTTTCTTCTGAAATAGCTGAAAGACAACTATAAGGATGATGTTTCACGCTCGACCGTATCCAAAATTGATATGTCGGAATCCTCATGCGCTTTAGTTTCGTTTTCACCATTAAGTTACTTTCGTGCAAACGCTTAAATACTTAATATTGTCTAAACATATGAACCGTTCCTTAAATTAAACAGCCTGTGTTATGCCTTTTAGGCGCTGACATGATTTTAGTGGCAATAAACTATCCAATTCGTGGTAAGATTAGACCGAAAGTGAGATGCACAGTTAATATACGCAGAAACAACTCCTGGAAACATCTATAGGTGTGCGACGCTGATTGGGAAAAGGAACCTATTTTTTAGTATTGATCAAGCATTAGGTCCGATTTTTTTGTTATTAACTTGATATATGATTAGGATGTACAATTTTTGAATAGGGTACAGACAACATACAGTTGCTTTTTAATAGTCTTTACAGTACATGTCCGCAGTCGATGTCGCGCGAGACACAGCGCTCAACTGTGTCTCAATTCCTGTTAACTAGCCAACACGAACCTATTTGTATTTTAATATAAATTGCTACCAGATACGGCGATAATTAGACGTCTGATCCGAATCCATGTATTTTTTACACATAGAAAATAGTTGCAATGGTTTTGGAGCGAAACGAACGAGGTTGAACTTCGAGGGCACTATATATCTGAAGTAATTTTAAGTGATTGAAAGTTTGGAGTAACGGTTATCATACATTTGATGCTTTAAGCAAGTCCGATCAACAAGGATTTGTGAAGTCTTATTCTTCGTGTCAACACTTACCTATGCTCGGGTCAGATTATGTTTATTTCGGGTATGACAGAGCTCAATAGAGACCAAATGAATTAATGACAAAATAATGTTATATTCAGAAATGGGCAGATGCCTTTTTAATATGCATGTCTATCAACATTGCCATAAAGTTTGATAAGACAAATGTATTGTTGCAATGCATGTGTTTTATCAGAGAAAGCATGACCCGCCAAGTCATCTTCAAAAGGCGGAAAAATGACGAACAGTTTAGAGCCCTGGAGGGACATCCGAGTTCTTAGTTCCGACTTCATCACTTCTTATTTCCGAGTTCTTAGTTCACTACTTCTAACTATCGACTTCATCACTTCATACTTCCGAGTTCTTAGTTCATTACTTCTTACTTCCGAGTTCTTACTTCATTTCTTCTAACTTCCGACTTCACTACTTCTTACTTCCGACTTCATCCTTTCTTACTTCTTTAGTTCAATACTTCTTACTTTCGAATTCATCAGTTCTTACTTCCGAGTTCTTACTTCCGACTCCATCACTTCTTACTTCATCACTTCTTTCTTCCGACTTCATCACTTCTTGCGTCCGAGTTCTTTGTTCACTACTTCTTAGTTCCGACTTCATCACTTCTTATTTCCGAGTTCTTGGTTCACTACTTCTTACTTCCTACTCCATCACTTCTTACTTCCGAGTTCTTACTTCCGACGTCATCACTTCTTTCTTCCGACTTCTTTCTTCCGACTTCATCTCTTCTTACTTCTGAGTTATTAGTTCTCTACTTCTTACTTCCGACTTAACTACTTCTTATTTCCGACTTCATCACTTCTTACTTCTGAGTTCTTAGTTCACTGCTTCTTACTTCATTAATAACGGTAGCAAGAAGTGAAGTAATACGTAATGAAGTAAGAAGTCGGAACAAAGAAGTCCCTCCAGGGCTTCCATAATTTAGCCTCGGACGAGATAACATGTCAGCGGCATGGACATCTATAAACAATGAGTTGTGTGGGCGTCGGAGACCCAACATCAACAAGCTTCTCATGAGAGGTACGCCTGTATTGATTTCAATAAAAGCCAACACAAATGGCGTAATTGCAGTGTTCAACCAGCTTGCTCAATGTGTGGCAAAGTCCAAGCAGCTGTAAAATGTAAATTAAATTTGGAGAATTTATGGCGGACATATTCTAATTGGAAGTGTTATTTTTGTGGCGGATATTTATCACGGTTGATTCCCATAATAGTGTAAATTCATCTGTGGTGTAGAACCTTACACTAAGAACTGGCCACTAAAACTTGTGGGCGCTTGTCGAATTTTTGCGGGAATTGCTTTATTGCTTGATTTGCGACCGTTTGCTTCTTTATCAAATTTGCAACTGTTAGCTAGATTGGCGATTTTTCGCAGGATTTGCGACCGTTTTATTTGCTGGATTTGAATTTTTTCTAAAATTCAAATTACGGGAACCTCACAAAGTTGTCCAAACTTCCTACATGCTTATAATAAATTCTGTAAAAGGGAAGATGCATTTAGAAGTAGTATTTTGCTTTTTTAGCGTCTTGTACATTACATTCTTACGACATTTTAGTAATACGATTATACCGATTCTGGTTAACGAGTAAGAACCAGTATGTGTCCGTGAAGTAGACTGTTAACTTTAGCTCACTTGCCTTCTTTGACATAGCGTTGTGGTTATTTACCCTTTTGGCTTATGGATTGTTTTTCTTTTCTAATTTTCAGCCGACATTTGAACCAGTATGATCGTATTGTCGGTGTAGAAGTAGTGTATTGCTTTTTTAGCTCTGTACATTACATTCTTACGACGTTTTAGAGTAATCATTTATCTTCATTATTGTTTTGCTTCGTTACTCGTTTACCAGTATGATATTGGTGTAATTGGTGTAATTGTAGTAGATTGCTAATTTTAGCTCTGTTGACTTCTTTGACATAGCGTTGTGGTAATTTACTTTTTTGGTTTGTGGACTTTTTTCTTTGGTTATTACATTGAATAAAATAGTATTGCTACCTCTCGTATCAATATGTTTCCTTTATTTCTAATAATAGTATTCTTTAACGTAATCATGTATCTTCATAATTCTTTTGCATAGCTACTTGTTTACCGATATGATATAATTATTTTTGTGGTAGACTGCTTATTTAAGCTCGATTGCTATCTTTGAAATATCATCGTGGTAATTTACTTTTTGGCTGCCTCTATAACAAATAGGTATGTAATCTAGTATATGATTCCCATTGGGTACATTAGCTCTTAGATGTGGATCTTGTAAGGAGTATTTAACATAGCTTGCATGATTAATATTCTACTTTTAATAAACTAAGTTAAGCCTTCTTTCAACGTAAACAGTTTTCAAATGATGATAATAAACAAATTCAACAGAAAGGTAATATCTTTTGTTCGATAATTCATTTTCCAATTTCGTCATAAAATAACCTCATTTAAATGATATTGTTCTTTTTTGTATGCATACTAAATTTGTTTTCTCTTCTTGCCATAATTCAAGCTAGTGAAGTAATAAACAGACAAACTGTTATGTTTTATATATTTCCGATATAAATCAAGCCAAACAATAAAACTGTTCGTTAACATAATCTAATGAGCTGCTTTGATATGTTGAAATGTGTTTTTGTATCTAAACATTTAGAGTTTTATATATAAAGGATCTTACAAATAACATGTTTTTATAATCTTTATTGACTAATATTGTCTGAGTGTGCAAGGCTCACGCTATATCAATTTATTCAGCTACTTTAAACAGTTATTTCTACGTTTCGTTACTCAAATGTAGAATTATGTTTAATATATAAAAAGAGGATAAAACGCATTTTACGAATTCGCCATTGGAAACAAGTGCTCAGTTCTGGATAAGCAGCTATAATTATAATTCATGTTCGAGGAATTGATGACATTTCATTCAATATATCTGAAATTTTGGAAGGCTTTATCTATCATAAATCTGTTATTTAAGAATGAATTAGTTTAAAGTTTTTTAACCGTACATTCATTCCAAACAAATAAAAATAAACGTAAATCGTATTGATAAACAACCGACAAAGATATAATTAAGGAGTGCCGGCATTCTCTTTAACGTTACGAGTTATGCAATGTAACTGCGTGGGAAAAGTTTTCTCAGTACAATTATATCTTTAGTGACGCATGTACTAATTAAATCGTATAATGTTTAGTCAGCACAGCACAAATAAATTCGAAATCAAAGACGCACGTTCTTGCATTTGAAAATGAGATATGCATTGTAAATAATTTAAATCAATCAACCATAACGTCGGTTTTCTTCTTAAACCATGTGTGTGCCTTGTTTCAAAGTGGCCAATACGTGGTTTAAGAAAAAAAGAATCGACGCTTTTATTTACAATAATGTATGTCTCATTTGAAAAATGGCAGGTACATATGTTTTTAACGAACATCGATGACATTTTGTAAAACCACGTACGTGTTTTTTTCATAGTGGTTTTCATGTGCTTTTGAAGAAAAACTGACAACATACTGCACCATAGCCACATAATATATGTTTTGTAAAGTAATTGTAGCTTTCAAGCTTAAACCTTTCTATCATTATCTAATTTTAGACTAATCCCTTCGGAAAGGACTTGACGAAAAAATCTGAAAATCTAGGCAAAAGAAAAAAGCATTTATGAATTGCATTGAAAGCATTATAGAAAATAAAGCATTTGCTCGTTACGAGCAAATCGTCGGTTTTGATCCCAAAAGCAGTAAGTGCGATTTTCACAAAATGGCACTTACGGCTTTATGGATCGAAACCGACAAAATGCTTCATTTGCTACAATGTTTTCAATAGCTATCAGTCACACAGGCGCTAAAAGTCTGCAGTTCTGTGAAGGGAAAGATTACGTTACGTGTTTATTAATGTAGAATATTGTAAGTATTTTCTCCCATTGTATGATGACTTTTAGAGGGGATCTGGAAAGATGAATGTGACATAACTTCAAGTTGCATGATAAATCTTTTACTGTTATGTTATTTTGCATACCCGTCTATAATTTATCTCAATAATGTGGAGGTAACAATTCCTGGGTATAATTTATAAACCCGTTTACGCCATTTACAGCACTTACAGTACTGAAACTAATTAAATTGACGATTATACCTGCTTCGCTCCGATTTACTCTGGTTTGGTTGCGGTGTATTATAACGTACGCCATGTCTCCAGGAAACGGTCATGCCGATTCGTTTTGCCTTCGATTTGGTTCCGGTGCGGTTCCGACATAGGTTTTAAATTAATTTGTTTCCGTTTTGTACGTCGTTTGAAATCAAGAGTTACATACGAATTTTCAATCCACCTAGACGACACAACAAAACAACTCTCTAAGTTGATCTCTTATATCTAGGTGGCATCCTCACACTTATCTACAAGGAAAGGTGTGTGAAAATTATGAAAAAGGAAAATGCCACTTTTGAATTGTTATAAACTCATTGTAGGATATGCAGCATTTGCTCGTTACGAGCAAATACTGCAGTTCTTTTAATGTTTTAATAGATATCAGTAAAAGATGCACTAAAAGGCGTTTTTGTTGAGTCAAGGGATACTTAAAAAGGGGTATAATTGATACTGGCAGGTGAGTTTCTATTGTAAGGGACTCTGTTGTCTTTCCGTTTCATAATTTGATAAACCGAATTACCCCCGAACCATTGTTTTATGAAGCAACATAGTGAGACAATTAAACTTGTATCATAAACATAAAACGAATAATTTCAAATATAGTAGTATTAATATATATCAAATATCGTGCTCTTATCGATGTAAAAGTGTGTCAACCTTATTGATGATCTTCCGGCTATCTTAATAGTGAAGATAAACGGATGGATTCTTGTTCATATTTTATCAAAACGTCATCGCGTCAGTAATGTAGAGGACAAAGGAGGCATACCCTTTTGTCGCGTGTTGTTGTAGGACCCGCTTACATGTTACTTTGGTACGCCGACTCGATGTCATAAATCGCGTCTAACTTATTGATTTTTAAATCTAAATACACTCCTGCTTAGATTACTTTCGAGGACACGCTGGATTTGAGAGAACATACGTGTTGCATAAAATAATCGAGACGCTTCGGAAAAAATAGACGTACAGTTTCGATATGCTTTGATAATGAGGCGACATCATTTCGAATTATCTGTTATTTTCTTGATAAAACGAATTGTTTACATTTGCATCGGCAGATGTAATAACCTGATATAAAAACGGTCGTTTCGCCACGCGGTAAAGATACGCCACGGACTACTGCTTGACGTTGCCAAATATGCATGTCATAACCATTCGGGAGTAGTTTGAAACTGAAAAATTAATTGGAAAATGAACGTCCATGTTTTTGGATAGGTTAACATAAGGATAAATATTATAAATGTTTAAGGAACACCGCAAACGGCTGCCCTTTTTTGTATCCGAGCAAGAAATAAACAAGACAATTAAATTGAACAATCAAATTATGTCAGAGACAATTGGAGATATAGAAATTATTACAGTTATATAATAGTTTTTTTTCTATTTTAAAAACAGTGACCTTTGCCTTGACCAAACGAGCCACAACTCAAATTCAAAATCACCTTTAAGATATTCTTAAATACTCACTACAAACACACTTTGGTTATTTTATGTCAACTGGTGCTTAACTTGTTGTAAATAATACAGCTGTTTCTATTATAGTAACAGTGGCATTGAACCCACGAATCCTTTTTTATTTTAATTTGACACTTTTTTAATTGCTTAATATAAACACAATTGTGTTTTCTTTAAAACAACAATTTAACATAATTAATACATTACCTATTTTCAGCAGCAGTGAAGTTAACTTGACCCATGGAGTCCAAAACACTATCCCATTTGAGATCTTATAAAATACTTACTACAAACAACATTTGGTTACATCATAACAACTTATTTAAGAATATTTTACAAAACAAATTAACCGCAATTCTGACATAAAAAGAGGCATTACTTTAACTTTGCTGTCAAGGTCAAGATACGTGTCACTATTGTTGTAAATATGATATCAGCCAACATAACACGTTTCAAAACCGTACTTTGAATGATTTCTGAGAAAATATGGACTTTACAAACACTTTTACCGAAATTATAACTTAAAAGGAGCATAACTTTGACTTAATGTAAAATTTGACCCTTGTCTCTACTATGATGTCAGCCAATTATAAAAAGTTTCAAAACTCGTGATCGATTATTAAAACAGAGGACTTAACAAAAAACTTAAATAACATCCTAACTCAAAAGGGGTCATAACTTTTTACAAAATGTTGTCAAGATTTATGTAAAACGTCCTTCTTGTTGCTACTATGATAGCAAACAACTATAAGAAGTTTTATTGCTCTACCTCGAATGATAACCTTGAAAAGGTGGGCGTTAAGAAACACACTAAACCAAATATACGACGTCGACCACTGGCGTCGACCACGCTTGGCGATGACGAGAATGCTATGACAGGATCGTCTGTCTTAAACAAGGAGCTAAAAATAGTGACATTTTTGCCAAGTGTTCTCTTCGCCAAAAGAAACACCGTTTACTTCGATAGTGTATCGTGTAGCGGCGTGTATATTGTGTTTTTGAGAATTTAGAGCGGAATCGCATTCTTATAATGAGATGATTATGATAAAAATATTAAAATACTAGCGATATTGATATTACTAATATCCTATTGCCTGTATCATTGGCGATGTAGATGCAATGGAAATGATGTTGTTTTTGTTGTGTGTAAAATCTATCTTAGATTAAAACGAAAACTTATCAAACGGTGAAGCAATTCTGTTTTTATTACTATAGTGCCGATCAGTGTACAGTGGTATCAGATGCCGAGTTGTTCGGTGGCTAATTTGACTCCAAATTGGTACTAACGCGTAAGATGGGATTTATACGGTCTATACCACTGTATTTTCAATTAATATTTTAACCATTTAAACAACAACGCCTTTGCAGCAAGCGGCTGTGAACAATGTTGTGTGAAATGGAACAGGCAACTGCTAGTAACAGGCAACTACTCCATAGTCACTATGTTTTCAAAGCAATAAGCAATATCTAGTATGCTTTAATAACTCTTTCTGTTTAATGAACTAGCACTGCTTACTATCCGCTAATGAGATGTCACTTGCTGAAATGATTTTTTTTATAAAAAGTGGTAGAACTATTGGATATATTTATTCGTTCTAGCTTATTACAGCAGTACTCAGACTCCGACATAGCGATTTCCGACGGTAAACACAATTAATATAATAATTGTATAATAAAGCCTGGAAAATTCTTAAACACATAAGCTTTTTTAATAAATGAATGATGGTGAATAGGACGATTATGATAGGCAAGAGAAGGCAAACAAAATTTTTGAATAATTTGAAATCATAATTTAAAAAGGAGCATTGCTCATTATGAGCAAATGCTTTATTCCGATAATGTTTAAATAATCTGTAATGTTGTCTTGAGTATGCGTGTCTTAGGTTAGCTTACCTTCAGAATGAGAACGGTGAAACTTCAAAACGCAAATACCTTAATATAATGCTAGGAATTTAATGTTGAATATTAAGTTAAACGTCCTGACGAAAACGTCTAAAAAGAGATGTCGTATAGGAATATTTTTTATATAACTAGATTACATTATCCTCCAAGTTTTGAACATCAACGTTAGTTTTTCTATTACATTTTAGATTCGTCTGGAATTAAGCAATCTTAATCGTTTGAGAACGTAATCATGTGAGAATTTATAAAAAGAAAATCTCATTTCAGTTGACTGAATTTTCTTGATTCTCGGCGACGCTAAAGACATTTTTTACTGTTTAACCCTGAACTTAAAACCAGATTAGATTTCGAGTTTAATTAAATGCAGCCACCCTGCACGAATGCCCGGAAACAACGACAGCTGTTGATATGAATCATTGTAATGGGCATTAAAAGGACACAATGCATTACACGAAGAGTTAAGAGATTTGAACGAAATGCACTGAAGAAAACGAAGCTCTGCGTTATGATTTGAGTTAATTCTGAACGACTACCTTATTTAAAAACTTTTTCTAGCTAACTGAGAATAACTTTGATTCCAAGAAAGTCAAAATCGGCAATTGCATATGATTAAGTGAAAAAACCGATTCATTTAAAAAGGCAGATGCAATACGGTATGGGATTAAAGTAAATTTCGTGCGACCTATATAGTGTGCCTGTCTGAGATAGTGTAAGTTCGAAAAGTGGAAACTCAATACATATCCTTAGACTTGAATTGTCCTCTGTATAGGCTGAAGTTTAATGTAAAGGAAGTCATGCTTAAAACGATACCTAAATATGTTAAAACACGCCTTATGGAGCTGCAAAATGTGTAGACTCAAACCAGAAGCCCTGTTCAATACGCGGCTACTAATCAGGGTCTACTCTTTTTGATGCAGGTCAAAATAATTACATACCCTTCTTTGTTTTCTAGCACTTACAATAGAGAATACCTTATTTTGACACTTTGTTTTGTACAAAGACAGGCGTGACTATATAATATGTTCACTTCCACAAAGCTTCGTACTTTGATTACGCAAATCGTTAACGTAAGGTTCTTCTTTACCCTTTACTCCGCAAACCATTTTAGACTTATCAACATGGAGAGCATCTGATGGAATATTTGGAAAATCTAGGCGAAAAGAAAAATGTTATTTTCGAATTAAATTGCTAACTTTGTAGGAAATGGAGCATTTGCTCGTTACGAGCAAATGCTCCATTTCCTAC
>JAULCE010703261.1:0-15570 GCA_032359355.1 Macoma nasuta | reverse complement strand
CACATGACCCTGACTAAAGCTACCCCCGCCCCTTGTGTGAAAATAGGCAACATAAGCTTCGTCCGGGATTTATCTTTGTCATTATTGAACAACTTTTTTCTCAAACTTTCAGATAGAAATTGTCTAGATATAAACTTTCACCTCTGATAATTTAGGGGGGGGGGAGGAAGCACATGACCCTGACTGGAGTTATCCCCCTTGATGTGTTAAAACAATAAGCCATAACTAAAAGTGTCAGTACTTATTTATATGTCCTCCTTAAGTAAGTTGAATTGATAAACAACGAAATAAAACTCTTTATCAAATTTTCGGCCACCTGGCTTTTTTCAAGATTTAATAAGTAGATGATACAACTAAGATACATCCTTTTTTCTTTTTCACGACATCTTGTTTACAAACATGACTTCAACCGTAACCATGACACCATGCCGTAATTCCCATTAAGGAAAATCAGGAAATAGTGGATCATCTGTTGGTTGTGGACAAGTTTGATGTTTCCGCTTGCTTTCCAATAATTAACCCATTCACTTGCCTCATACAGGGAATCATTGTGGAAATTGAAACATTTGTTTATTGTAAGCAGGTTCTCAATTCCCCGCTATGTTTCAATTTATGCACTACTGCAGTGACCTCGAGAGGTGAAACAAGAGTGTAAGAGGTCGAAGCAGCAGTGAGCCAGATCAGATGCCAGATAACTTGGTGTTTGATTAAATTCCATGGAATTTGACATTTAGGTAACAATTTGAGCAGGGTTTCGTCATCTAAATATATAACATTAATCAATAAGATGGATAGAAATTATTTTTATAGCACCAATAGTAATTCAAATATCACTTGGAAAAGTCCTCTTTACATACATTAATAGCGTTTATGATAATTATGCGTAGTTTTAGCAATTTCACACTGTGATGTTAAGAAGTTTAATCGGTTTGAGTATACATCAATATGCCGAGTTATGCAGTTTCTGGTTTAAACTGAATCAATGATTAAGTTGACAAATATTTGAAACAATTACTAATTTTCTTGATTTTTTTTACAGTTCTTTTTATTAGAAATTGTAATGTCCACACTTTCTTTTCATTATCATACAATTGTTTAAAGCATACACAGTAGGTTTATAATGATACGTTTAGCATACATGAGGCATCTGATCAATAAACATGTATGTTGTTTAGCTTGCTTAGCTTGCCTGGTTTTCCGTAACGGGGGTACGTCATGGTTACGGATGACGTCATGTTTCTAAACAATTTGACGTGAAAAAGAAAAATGGATGTAACTTAATCATCTTATTAAATCTTGAAAAGAGGCAGGTGGCAGAAAATTTGATGAAGAGTTTGATTTGTTGTTTATAAAAGTGTTAGAATTCATGATCTCGAAGGACCAGAAAGTATAACAACACTGAGAATGAAGTACGAGGCGACGTTTTACGGCTGCCACACAGTACTTAACACCTGCTGTTGTGAAGTATATAGTTCTGTTAAAGGGAGATCCTTCAAAAGCAAGAAAGTCAATTCATAAAGAGAAAATAGCAGACTCGGTTTTATTGAGTCTGTTCATGAGTAGTAATTATAGAGGCAGCACTATTCACGTCCCATAGCACTGGCTTAAGTGGTATTCAATTTCACTTAAAGTGTTGAAATTCATGATCTCGAAGGACCAGAAAGTATAACACTGAGAATGTAGAACGGGAATGAAGTGTGTCACGATGAAATTCAAATACTTACAATTACTCAGAGACTATGCTGAATTTTCTTTTCAGTTAAGCGTAGTGTCTTTATCACGTTATGCATGTTTATTTAAAGCAAAAATAGATAGAGGGACGGACCTTGGTTAGGCATGCAGACTATATAACCAGATTTTGCCTCTATCTGAATTTTTGGTATTAAGTCAGAGGGTTATAAGTTATGTAAATATATTATGCGGTATACACGGTGCTGATAATGTCTTGCAAAAATATCTATACAGGAAATCGATTTGAGAAAAGAAAATCATCGCACATGTTTTTTTATAATTCTATATGTCCAGATGCAAACTATTTATATCATTTAAGGGGCATATCTCCTGAACCGGGACAACTATGGACACGAACTTTGATGTGTCCATACCTCATGGGTTAGTAGAGTGTCACATGCCTTCTTTTAATGTGACCCCTGATCTTTAATATAGCAAACTACTGTCCGGATCAAACCTCATGTACTTCAAAACCTATTATCATAAAACTTGACGTACATATATCTCTTAGGATTGTGGAGTGTCACATACAGTTTTGATTAATGTGAACTTAACCTCTGATCTCTAACAAAGCATAATACTGTATGGGGAATGAATACCTTCTGAATAACATATTTTATGCCATCCAACGTTGGCAAATTGCACTTACGAAATTTTATGAGAAAAGAAAAAACCTCAAGTTTGACGCATTTTGATTATTTTTATCTCAGAAAATAGAATCCGGGAAAAATGTAAAGCCATACATGTCCTTTATCGTTGCAATGCGCTTCTATAAAAACCTTATCTTCATTTAGCTTTGGTACAATAGTTTCAGAAAAAGCAACTCATAACACACTTATGATAGATCTGGCAAAGTTAATATTCTGAGTCTAGAAGCTTACAGACTTAGTCGCTGACAAATCATCTGTTGTGGAACCCTATCAAACCCTCTTATTTTACGGCCATGCATCCTATGAAAAAATAGCAACTATTATAAGATAACAAAGAAGTTATGCGTCGAGCGCTTGTCGACAAAGGTCATTCAGCATAAGAAATTTAAACGTCGGACCAGCTTGACATTCGAGATAGAAATAATCTGTCCACATCTTCATTTATTTTTCTGATATCAAACAGTAGGTTAGTTTAAACTCTGTTCATGTTATCCAAATTGCATATCTAAAACAATAAGATATTTTAAATTTTGAAGGTCGACAAACATCTCAACATCCGACATTCCATTTCGACATTTGAAACAGTTTTGTATGCAAATATCGTGTTGGCTTGTAAACCGTAATGACTCTAAGGCTTTAGCTACCTGAGCGTTCGCAACTTTTATGACCTTGTTAAGACTGCTCATGACGGATCAGGATCGACACTGTTTGACACTCGGCCTGATTTGTTTAGCATACAAAGATGCCTTGTGAGAAATACCAGTAACATAGAACATTTTGGAAACTGTACAAACATCAGTGTACTAAATATGCTAATGCTTTCCTCCACTTGGTATGTTTAGACAAGGAAATGGTCTGATCAAAAAGGTTATTTTAAAGGTAAAATGACAATTGCATGTTTGAATCGTTTGCTCAATTTCCTACAATGTTTTCAATAGTTATTATTATTATTATTGCTATAGAGACACTCAGAACACTTGTATATTAAAAGCCGTATCCATGAAAATATATTAGAAAAGTGGTCGAATTGTTTTGTTGATCTTATCAGATATAAATAATCCTTGACAGTCTCGTTTTATCAATTTTTAACATATATAAAGTGTTTTTGTTGTAAGTATGTTCCGTATCTTTTCTTGACGACAATTTTTCAATTCAACAATAAACTCCAAGACAAACTCTCTTGTAGTTTGTACAGATCTTTATTTACTGAAAAGATGAAAACTACATCAGTTTTTATCAATATATATTGAATCAGGTAAAATGAAACTGAACAGTTGTCTCATATCGATTGAAATATGATCTACAAATGTGTCAACGACTGGAGAAAGGGGGCTTATGGGACTGAAAACAGTATCGACTCAGATCAGTCGCCGCGTTTCCAAACGCGGCGTCTGATCTTAGTCAAAACTGATTTCAGTGATTAGTAACAAAATAGTGTTGATTCTGCCGAGTTCCAAACAGAGTAGAGCCTAAATATACACCTGCATTGTTAAAGCAGCAGCTGGTCTTGGTCGTCTTTATGAAAGACCATAATCCCCTTTTCTCCAGACACTGACACAAATACAGAAGCTTATGAAGTTAAAAACATTGTAGTTTAAGGACTGTTCCATCCAAATAACACGAAAATGCATATTCTATGTTCAAACTTTAATTTAATTTAAATTAACGTGATTTGATGCGTATAATTATTCCCTTTATTAAAATGAATATCTTGTTTGTGATAGATAATCAAAACATACATTTACATTAAAGATTTCATTTGTTATTTAGCAGGAACATTGGTTCATATACATCAATTGAATAAAATTGACGATTGCGATTTACGTTTTATCTATCATATATTTGTTCTGTTATTCTTCTTTTACACAACCTGCAATAAAGGACACGATATTGCTGACCCTGATCGGATCATAGAATCCCATCGAAAAGGATATGCAGTTTAAACAGTTCTTAATTTAGTGACTATGGTATAAAAATTAATCCTTTCTATCATAGTGTTGCCTCAGTAGCTCTCAGATCATGGTTTCCATGACATGCTAATAATACGTTTACTCTTTTTGTAAGTAAGTAAGTAAGTAAGTAAGTAATGCCTTTATTTAAACGTGGATAACATATTTGGTAATTACCAATTTTCAATATGGTCCACAACATAACACAACATTTTTGTATGTACATGTACTTCATAAACATTGTACATACATATTTATACACTTTTATTCAGTTTATAATTTTAAGCCTTAGATGGTTTATCTGTGCTTTGAGTATTAAAGAGATACTAGCCCTTATGAAACCTCGAAAACATAAAATTCACTGTATGCTGAAAATATCATCATAATTAGACTAATCTGATTCCCTATGAATATGAATCAACAAATACTTTAGCTCAAAATTGTTTTCAAACAGTTTTTTTCTTGTTGAAATACGTTACTCATTCTGGTCGGAGCTTTCAGAAGAAGGATCAGATTGGAGTCTACATTGTTTTTACCGATATAATGATGTTCTCTGTTATGTGCATGCAATGCGTTAATACTCTATTTGAATAGCATATTGCTGTTGTAAACACATGTTTATAGTAGTGTGTGTGATCCGAGTCATATTCAAAATGATAAAATACAATTTTATGAATGATAAACTGTCTACAATTTTTCCGGGGGAAAACATAGGGTACACCTACATTTTTGTAAATGGATTGAAAATAAGCATGGTGACACCCATATATTTTTACATTTTCAAAAAAAGTATGGCATCAGCGTTCCATATGAGAAGTTAAAAGAAATTATTATTGTCAGTTTTCAAAATATTAACCTTTATATGCAATTTTATATTGGAAATCAGATAATTTATGGACCTAGGTTATACATATTGTTGCCGATTTTCGATATTTTGTCTATAAACTTTATTTGATTTTCATAATTTGTTATATTTGCTTGACAGAGTATGATAATTGAAAAAAATAAACTTGGTAAGTGTAGGTTTTACCCTAAAATATGTCTGAAAAATAAAAAAGATGATTAAACATTGACTTCGGATTTGTTCATCCGAAATTGGCCAAAATAAAGATGTATTTACATTTTCTAGAGCCTGTACACACCAAAAGGTATGGTGACCCAAAATTTCTTGATACTATTGTGTTTAAAACTGTTGTATTACAACGTCTACAAAAGTTGAAGTGATTATGATTGCAGGTATCTCTTTCAACGATTTTACACTAGAGAAAATCAAGATTTTATTCTAACTTGACATCTTATTTTTGCTTCATAAATGCAAAACTGAACATCGTCTAAATGGCTGAAAGCAAATATTGTCGCTCAAAACTGGCGATTCTAACCTCTTTGAATGGCGATATACACATCACTGATCTCACTTACCATTTTGATCTTCACTTTCGTCGTGAATAAGTCTAAAACGGCATATTGAATAAAGGAGTTAATTATACATACGATTAAATCAAAATAAACCAATCATCCCTAAACTCAGATTTGAGATTGGAACAGCAAACAGTTTGTATCCACATCAGACGCCGAGTAACAAGTCGTTTGATCTAGCTCAAAACTGTTTGGTTAAACGTAGAAATGGTACTTTTATTGACGACACTCGGAATTATTTGCCACTCTCAATATGTGTGCTGAGGAATACATGGTAAACGTCGGTTAAGTCGAAGTGAATTATGAAAAACGCACTTTCTTAAATCTCGCTGTTATCTTATTAAAACCTCGTTAACTACATATAAAACAATCAATGTAAATCAGCTGCATTTGTGTCACATATATGTTGCTGCATATCAGATACATTCTGTCTAAAGGTACTATAAAATACACACATTCAGTATGTTTGAAAAAGAAAAATATTTTTACAAATTGATATTTAATTTGTAATTTTGAAGATAATGTTTATTTATTGTGTCTTTCTGTTCGCCGTAGGGCCTTATAACATGGTACTGTGTTTTTGGTTAGAATTGTGCTACAACGGCCCGACACCTTAGACATCGACACTCCTGGGACTGGACCAGGCCGGTCGCATGATTCTGACATCGACGAACAAGTCGTAATGCCATTACTACCAAACTCAAGTATTTGGTATGACTCATCCGGTTTTCTGAACCCCGGACCTTCCGCACCCGAAGTGGATGGATCTATCAACGAGCTATGGAGGGACATTACAATGAAACAATGCAATGCGCCAATAATACAAAACAGATACATGTACACAATTATTATTTTACAAATATTATAGACTACGCCAAGCTACCCAGTCTTCCGTGCGATGCTCAAAAATGAATCAAACTGAATTTCGTTAAATAAAGTGGATCAGATTCAACCGTTTCAACAGGAATGTCGGGGCTTTCACTTTTTGCGATTTATTGAGGCTGTTGTGTGGGTTAACGGTTGCATTTACCTTAAGACAAAACAGCGAGTCTATTGGATTATAACGTTTCTTCTAGCCCAATACATGATAAGCCATGCTCTTATAGTCATCAGCTATGGAAACATTGGATGGAAGACATCATTTCTTTGAAGAAAGGAAAATACTTATTATAAATGGTGTTTTGTGCTCGTTAGGAGGAAATGCTCAATTATCAGTGATGTTCCATTTTCCAAGCTGTCTCACTTCGAACCTGTTTTAGCAAAACAAAATTTACGAGAAATTATTGGCAATGTAGCAGTTTTGATTAATATTTACAACTCGGAAACACAAAAATGATAATGGAGTGACAAGCAGCACACAATTGTGACAGAAGTTTTCTGTTATAACATCCGCCTCCCATGACAGGTGACATGCATTGCACGTGCTAGGATTGATGTGTTAATATTCGTCAATACAAACGGTTCAGCATATTTTGTATGAATTTAAATTGAGATTTGTGATTTCTCTAGAAATTACAAAACGTAATGAAATTAACTATGCCCGAAGCAAACATATCATTCCCACTATGCATGTCACGCGTCCTGGAAATTGCTTCACGTTATATTCATAAATATTTGAAACCTCGTAAGGATGGAATGAAACCTTTGGACTAGTGTTTTTTTTACATTTTTCTACTTCGTGTTTGCCCGACGAGGCATTTTGTAATACTTCATGACAACAAACGTCATTGAAAACTGGTGTAACTTCTATTTCAGTTGTCACACCTGCTGGCGTCGTTACAATGTATTGTATTCAATAGTTTGCCTTATTGATTAAAGCAATATGTCGGTCTGTTTTGTTTTTATTTCGTATAGTATATTAAAAGATACATATATGAAGCTTATGTTGCCACTCTATTTTTAATGCACAAGGTCTTGTTTACATAACATGTAAGTTTAATGAATATTTAATAAATTACTTCATATTTCGGTCGTCGACTTAAAAAGATACACTCGTGGGGTTTAAAACTGTGAAGAGAAAAGATCAACCGCTGCGTTTTTAGAACAACTTTCGATTACGGTCTTTGATGTTAGGAATTTGTTGTAACCCTTTGTAAGTTGATTATAAACTATTAGACCCTGTCCCGACATTGCATTTCCGGGTATAAACTATTTACAAGGCTATAAAAGCCCCTATTATAGCATGCAAGCCATTTTTTGAGTACCTTTAAAACGTCATATGCTACTTTAGATTGCATTCCCAATGCTGGTTTAAACGAAATACCATATAAATGAAAGAAAAACTCTAATTTAATTTTCTTTTGAATCATAATATATGCAACATTATGTACACGTTTTGTGATTCATGCAGCAGTATATCATAAATTTAAATAATGATTAATATAATAATCTTTATTCATATCTTTAAAAGCAGATTTTTGAGGGTATAAAACTTGGAGATTTCAAATGACAAAAACATCTGCATGTCGAGAACCAAATTGTCGTTTGCGAAAATAGTGGTAAATTAAATAGTTTAAAGATAAAGCATTAAGGGGCGGGCTGTAACTAATGTTGTAGAACTTGTAGCCCAACCCGTTTCCTGTAATTATATGGAAATAAAATATGTTTAAACTATAAAGCATTCTTTTATTTCACTTTGACGTCGTTTAATATTGGCAGCATCATATTGGCTGCTCAAGAAGTTATCTTAAATAACTAAATATGAGACCATGGACACAGATGCCACCACTTCCTCTTTGACAAAATCGCCACTCGTCAGTAAATCAATTCCTATTTATCCGTAAATACGGATGAAAATACCCAGATCCACACGTTTACATTCTGATTAATAAATAACCAAGGTTTTATCATTGTAGCACTACTCGTTTTAGTTACATGTGACACAAACTTTAAATTCAATAATTTCACAAAACCAAGGTCAGTTACTTTGTCAATATAAGTTTTGGTTGGATGAAAATACCCAGTTGCACAAGTTCACGCACTGAATAATAATTATTATTATTATGTTCATGAAGTTTCAAGTCTGTAGTACAAAGGCTTGTGGAGTTATGCGCGACACAGACATATCGAGACGAACGTTCGGACATGCGTACGTACATACGTGTAAACGGACAAATTGACAGACGGACAGCGGTTGATATATATGCATCACTCTTTTACTGGTGTATGAAAACTGCCCGCATTTCCCATTATGCTGGGGTTACTTAAACAAATACTGTTAGATTCGTAAGTTATTTCTAGCTTGTGTGATACATAATTCGAGCTATTTTTTAAAGAATGAACGTGAACAAGATTTTTAATGGACAGAAAAATACATACAATTATATGGGGAAAATGTACAGAGCGTTTCCTTTTCCTTCAGTACATATTGAGTTACTCTTCTATGCGTTAAATTAAATAAGATTTATGATCATATACACGTAACGTTATCATTTGATTTAGAACAGTAACTTGCGGTTGAAATAAATACTACATTCATTCTATGTCAAGCAAACATTTGAACGCACCTACCATAACTTAGCAACAACGCCATTTGATAGGTTTGAATTACGGCCTGATTTAAGTAACGATGCACTTCAAATACAAACAGTTTACTCACAGATTATGCTGAAAAAATGGTCGTCGCTTTGCATATTACCTATAAGTAACATAGCTTCGTTTTAGAGCAAATGCAGACTAGATATCAATGTAGACACTATTTGGTTATAGACTTTGTCATTAAGTTAATATATGCTATTAATTCAGGGAGTTATAACGAATATCCATAGCATAATGGACAGTCATGGTGCTGATAATGTATTGCACATATACAAGAAACAATTTGAAAGAAGAAAATTATCGCATTGCCTTTTTATATGTTCTACGTTTCCAGATGCAAACTCATGTGTTCTTCCTGGGGCATATCTTCTGTGGGTCGATAACTATGCGCACAAGACTTGATGTGTTGGGATTGTGGAGTGCTACATTCAATGTGACATTGACCTTTGACATCTAACATAGCAAAGAATTGTCCGGAACGAAACTTCTGAATTTCACCACATGTGACCATCACACTTGGTGTGTCACTACCTCCCGGGATTTCGAGGGGTCAAATGCATTGTTGGTGAATGTGAACTTAATGTCTAGCCCTTAACAAAGCACATTACTGTCCAGAGAATACCTCCTGGATCACAAAATATCTGCCCACTAATTCTGGCACAACTGCTCAAGCGACAGTTAGAAGAAAACCGAGAAAATACTCTTGTATCCTTACATGTATCCACAATGAGAGCCTTAGATGTAAATGGTTAATTCCTAAAGGAAAGGAATGTTCAAACTGTTGAAGGTATTGGTTTATTTTGGAAAAAGAACATTTGCTTGTAACAAAAAATTCGAAATTGACCAATTTCGATTCATTTTATTTCAGAAGCAAGAGGTCCACGAGGGCCTGTGCTCTACTGGCTTGGTTCGTTTGATTATTTTCAAATCAACGCATGTATGTATAAGCAACACAGGGAAGATGAATAAATGGAGACTGATGTTCACAAGCTGTAATATAGTAATTTTGACAATTTTAAGGAAGATAATCCAGTCAAGCATGGGTTCATCTGGCTGATTTTCGAAAGGAAGCAAGCTCTTATGAATATCTAATTACTGTATAAGTTTGGTTAAAATCCGAAAAGAAATGGAGACTTTCAAATAAACAATCTGAATTATAGCAAAATGTTGACAATTTCAAGGGAGATAATCCAGTCGCGTATGGACGGATCAGGCTGATTTTCGAAAGGAACCGAGCTCTCGTGGATATCTAATTACTGTATATGTTTAGTGAAGATCCAAAAAGAAATAGAGACTTTATCACATAAACAAGCTGACTTATAGAAAAATTTGACAATTTCAAGGGAGATAATCCAGTCGTGCATGGGTTCATCTTGCTGATTTTCGAGAGGAAGATGGCTCACATAGATATCTTAATTACTGTATAAGTTTAATAAAGATCCGAAAAGAAAAGGAGCTTTTATCACGTAAACAAGCTGAATTATAGCAAAATTTGACAAGTTCAAGGGAGATAATCTAGTCGCGCATAGACGGATCACGCTGATTTTCTAAAGGAACCGAGCTCTCTCATAGATATCTAATTACTGTATAAGTTTCAATTGTCCTGTTGTAATAAAATCTGTCAAAAAAAAAGTAAATAGTGCTGACTTTGGTCGACTGTTTCCCGATTATTCAACTGACAATAGAAAGAAGTTTATGGCAAAATATCTATTTGGTCCACTTTATCTTTATACTTTGTTCATTTAGTAATTAATATACATGTATTAAAGTTAATGTGTTTTAGGCTTGGCGTCTGAAGTGTTGCTTCAGTTGCTCTCGGGTCATGGTCCGAGAGCATGGTTTGCACGGTATTCATATAATACATCTTCTCTGTGCGTATTCTTCTGTGGCCCATTGGTTAGGGTCTTTGACTCCCAATCGCTAGGTTCGTATTTCTTTTGGGGGGAAGTCTTCCGGCTGATCTGCGGAAGGTGCGTCGCTCTACCCAGTTTGGCACCTGTGCCCTAAAGAATATGTCATGTAACTGGATCTGTCTACTCCAGTAATTGGCCGTGTGTCTGAAAGGGGTCGTCACACCGGACTGTGCGATCATACGGCGTTTTCGAGGCGTTTTCATAAAGTTCTTACCACGCATCTTCATCTGCACGGCGACATCACGGCGTTTCTACCACGTGAAAACGGTGACTGTAAATTCGAAACATTCAAGATGATCATTGTGTAGTCATACCCCTTTTAGACAACGATGGCGTACCCACTACGCTGCTACGGTAACGGAAACTTTACTAAGAGCGCGTCGCAGTTACCATAAGCGTGGTATAAGCGTGATAGCGCGCAATACATCATGTTGAGGTCGCCATGATCGCAAATGGACGTCGGCGTTTGTTTTGAACATGTTCGGCGATCTGATCGGAACGCGATAAGAATGCATTAAGGGGCGAGGTAGGATCATTAAAGCCTTGAGACATACATCGTAGCATCTTCATCAAGGTAGAAAACGAGTAGTTCACGCGTGGCAAAGACGCTGTGAAAATAGTAGTATTCGCAATCTCGACTTGATTGTCTTTAATTTTTCGAAAACTGACTAATTTATCTTGTCGCCGTGATCACGTAAACGATTCGCCGTTGAGTCGCCGTGTAATCGTGGTATTTGTAGATAACGCGTTGTAAGAACTACATAAAACAAAGCCTGGCGTAGTTATCGTCCAACAGTGCAGTGCCACTGCTTATTTGATAGACTCTGATCCAAAATATTTTCCACAACAAAGATTAGAGTCTACTATATAAATATACAACTTTATCTATTCCGTTTTATGTAAACATCAACCATTTCAGAAATACTTTTATGTAAGAAGATACAAGACTAACGAATATTTATGACCATGTACTGGAATACAAAACAATATTTCGCAAAAATACAAAATGTAGAGCCTGACCTCAGTCGCGAAAACACATTAAAATCAAAATCTACAAATATGAGATAGTGAAAGTTGAGCAGACCAAGAGTTTCTCAATTATTAGGGTTAAAGGTGTTCGTTTGCAAGAATGAAAATCGCAACAGTTGCCCTTTTCATTTTAACCCTACATTTTGATGTAATCCCGTGACCTTGGGATAATTTGAAACTCCCTAAACTTTGATCACATTTGTTGCAGCAAATAGGAGCAGTGTGTAAAAGATCTATCCCCAAGTACCTTCAATGAATCAACTTGTGTTTGGCAAACGTATAGGGTTAACAGTGCAGTGATAAATCTGCATGACATTTTGCAAGGAGTGTCCCCTTTTGAACCCTTTACGGCATGTAGAGACAGTGTGGGACCTGATGATATAGTCCATATCGTACCTTGCATCATGGACAAAAGTTTGGTATATAACTTTCAAATGGCTCTCAGCAAGGATCTACATAATCTATACTTGAAAGTGGTAGGAAAAACAGTTCACATACCCATTAATATAGGGTTCTTACCATGCGTTTTCTACGTTTATCGAGACTGCACGGCGACCGTGTAAACCATTGTCACAGGTACTTTGGTTGGTACATTTCTTACCGAAATAATTCAAATAGTACAGTAAAACCTGTCTATAGTGGCCATCCAAAAGGGTTTAAATTTTAGAACTCTAAGAAGATGGCTGCTTAATGCAGGCATTAAGTAATGCAGAAAGCTCCTACAGGAGTTTTCTGCATTATTTTCAATATACATTAGGCAACCACCTGTATTTGTATCAATCTAAACCTGTTGAAACAGTGGCGGCTTTGGACAGGTTTACTGTACTCCTTTAAAAGGACTGATCGTGCAATAAAACAACAAAAGGTTTTATTAACAATCTGAACCTGTACTTACTACACACATATTATAATCAAAATACTAATTCATTTGTTGATCTTTGAACCCTCGATTATAGATATTACAAACAGTTCAAACCTAGATAAGATGCCTCCTTCTTATCTAGATGCACAGTGTTTGACAAAATCTTTACTCACTACCTCAAATAAAAAATATCATAATCAACATATTCTATATAACATAGATGTTTTCATAATTATACCAATGATATTCATTGAAGGGCTATAATTATTATAAAATTCTATAGTCCATAACATCTGTAATTCACATAGGATTTCGGGTTAATAGCATTTTACATGAACCTTAATCCTATCATTCTATAATATTGTATTTTACCTGTCGACCCGTTTCGACAATAGATATTTGCTTGTTTGTTTCACTACGGTTCTCAAGTACATAAAAACATGTGTATTGTCTAGTGTTGTGGAGATTTGAACTGGCACACAATTTACTTAAAGTTCGCCAATGTTCGGCAAGGTATTTTATTTGTGCCAGTTTGAATCGCCACAACCTCAGAAACAAAATATCATGATTAACATAATTCATCTGTTCATCACTTCACCCTCGAGTAATGATTTGGCAATTAGTTTAAACCCTCGACGAAGCATCGTATCTAGATGTGCACTGTTTGTTAAAATCTGTACTCCCTTCTCCCTATCTCAAATACAAAAACATATAGATAACATATTTATTGGTTGATCAATAAACCCTCAGGTATGGATTTTGCAAACAGTGTATACCTAGATAAGATGCCACCAGAAGCCCAATAACTAGATCTATAATGTTTCTAAAATCTGTACTCGTATCAAAATCGACAAACTAGAAAATGTGTCCCCATCTTCCGCTTTGTCAAAAAATGTCATATTTTCACAAAAATGGCCGTTACTCCGAAATGACTGAAGTGATTTACATAGCTGTCGAACTTGATCAAGATATTATGGCCACAAACGTGTGTAAAGTTTGGTGAGAATTGGACAAATACTTTTCAAGAATAAGATCATACAAATTCTTTGGGCTGTACGGACGTAAGGACAGACGTACGTACGGACGTACGGACAATGGCAACTCTATATGCCTCCACTTTGTGGGGGGCATAAATATATAATATACACACTAGCTTATAAATAGAGGAAAATGAAATGCTCGTGAGGCCTGTGTTGTCCGGCCACGTATATAGACTGTTCACGTGTAACACAAAAGCCATCTACGAGTCATTTCAATTGTTGAGAAGGTTGTGTACAACAAAAATGTCAAACAGTGTAGACCTAGATAAGATGCTTCAACGAGGGAGTCTATTATATATAGATCTACACCGTTTCTAAATTCTGTACTCGTATCAAAATACATTAGACAACAATATAACATGCAACATATTTAATTACAGGTCAGGGTACCAACAAGTCTGGTCCTTGCAAAATTACAAAAGTATGGCACACGCACTCAGGCAATTTCTCGCGGCCCTCACAAAACGAATCTTATACAGTAAAACCTGTCCAAAGCAGTCACTCTTTAAACAGGCATGTTTTGATACAAAAGCAGGTAGTTGCTTTATGCAGGATGAAAGTAAAACAGAAATCTCCTATGTAAGCTTTTTTCATTACTTTCATCCTGCATTAAGCAGCCACCTGTCTTAAAAGTCTAAAATTAGTCACTTTTTGGGTGGCCGATATAGACCGACTGTATTGCTTATATACATGAATACAGCCCCAATTTAAAAAATTCAACTTTAAATCCATTCGGTTGACGTTTAGTCTTCATTCACGACTGGGTGTTTCCGAAGAAGGCTCACGGCAGAATGTTGCTCACCTCTTCTTGCTGCTATTTATATGTGCGAACGGCAGCTGAGGGGTGGCCAGTCTTTTCAGTAATAAACTGCTCGTCCACGCCCGCTGCATATAGCTGCTCGTAGTCAGGGGTTATAACCTACAAAGCCTACCTCTTTACACGTATGACTTGTACACGAGCTCTTGTAAATCCTTTCCACCTAATGCTGGGCCAAAACGTTTCATATGCCGTTGGTCTGCCTCTTGTGTTGCTTTAACCACAGGCTTTCGGCATGAGTGAAAATCTAAAAAAAAATATCTTTTGAAAATCCACAATTAATTTTTTTTAAATGTATTTTTTTCACATCTATATTCACTAAGAAAAAATATCTGAGCAAAAAATTAATAAAACAAAATGTATCATAAATAAAGAAAAGGTATACAACTCGATTGTGGAATTCCACATTGGAACTATACCAGTCTGATTCAAAGGCATGTTAAATTGATATTTTTAAACTGATTTTGATAAATCTGATAAATTTGATAAAATTGTTATTCAACAAAGAAAACATAACTCTGACATATAAATATCCCCGCATACCAAAAGCCCCCTACGTCTTTGATAATCGAGACGTTAAACACGAAGAAACATGTCTCGTCGGACGTCTGACCTAACCCACAGCA